>PVLC010021317.1:0-13014 GCA_004027655.1 Graphiurus murinus
AAAAAAAAAAAAAAAAAAAAAAAAAAAAGCTCAAAGGAGCCCAGCATGGTGGCGCACGCTTGCAATCCCAGCATTTGGGAGGCTGAGACTGGAGGATACGGGTTCGTGGCCAGCCTCAGCTACCTGGTGAGGCACTCCACAACTTAGTGAGACTTGGTTTCCAAATAAAGAATAAAAAATAGGGCTGGGGGTATAGCTCGGAGGTAGAATGCCCCTGAGTTCAATCTCCAGTACTGCAAAATAAATAAATAAATAAATAAATAAATAAATAAATAAATAAAACCTGAAAAGGAGCCCAGCATGGTGGTATCCACCTGCAATCCCAGTACTTGGGAGGTTGAGACAGGAGGATTGCAAGTTTAAGACCAGCCTCAGCAATTTATTTTTTAAATGTTTTCTTATTTATTTATTTATTTATTTATTTATTTATTTAGGGTACTAGGGATGGAACTCAGGAGCTTTCTACCTCTTGGCCATAACCCTAGACCTATTTTAATTTTTTTTTGTTGTTGCAGTACTGGGGATTGAACTCAGGGGCAGTCTACCTCCGAGCTACATCCCCAACCCTATTTTTTTTTTTTTGACATTTTATTTTTTATTTTTATTTTTTTAGCATGGATTTTTATACATTTCTTGGGTACAACAGGGTTAATTACACATTTTTGTTGGGTACAAGCAAGTACAGGTAAACACATCCATGCACATATTTCTCATTAACCCTTGCCCAATTCCCACCCACCCTCCCCCCCAACCCTATTTTTTATTCTTTAGTTTGAAACTGAGTCTCACTAAGTTGCGGAGTGCCTCACTAGGTAGCTGAGTAATTTTTTATTCGTAAATAGGGTCTTGCTAAGTTGCTAAAAGCCTCACTAAGTTACTGAGGCTGGCAATCCTCCTGTCTCAGCCTCCCAAGTACTGGAATTACAAAGTGTGCACCACCACGCCCGGAGAGCCTCAGCAATTTAGCAAGACCTTGTTTCAAAATTAAAAAATAAAAAGGGATGAAGAGGTAGCTCAGAGGTAGAACTCTCCCCCTGGGTTCAATCCCTAGTACCAAAAAAAAAAAAAAAAAAAAACCCTGAAAATCAGGAGCCAGGTGTGGTGATGCACACCTGTAATCCCTGCTGCTTTGGAGGCCAAAGCAGGAGGATCCACATTTGAGGTCATCTTCAGCAATTTAGCAAGACCCTGTCTTAAAATAAAAAAGGACCAAGAGTGGTGGCACATGCCTGTAATCCCAACACTTGGGAGGCTGAACAGGAGGATTGCAGTTTCAAGGACTGAGATAGGAAAAACAGTCAGGGCCTTTGCATAGAGCATGGGATATAAAACAATTTTTAGGAACTCATAAACAGTCTGTTTTAACATGCCAGAATATAGCTTAGACAAAAACTCGTAAACATAGCTGGGCGTGGTGGCGCATGCTTGTAATCCCAGTGTTTGGGAGGCTGAGACCGGAGGATCCAGGTTTGCGGCCAGCCTCAACTACCTAGTGAGGCCCTCTGCAACTTAGTGAGACCCTGTTTCAAAATAAAGAATAAAAAATAGGGCTGGGGGTATAGCTTGGAGGTAGAATGCCCCTGAGTTCGATCCCCAGTACCGCAAAAAAAAAACAAAAAAAAAAAACCCAAACTCATAAACAACTTGTCTAGGTATGCCAGCATATAGCTTCAGAAACTTGTCTGGGCATAGCAACATGGGGCTACCAGCACTTTTGTGCTGCAGTTGATAAGGCATAAAATGCTGTCTCACCTCCTCAGCATAGGACCCAGATCAGCACTTCTGTGCTACAATTGATAACGAACACTTGGATCATAAAATGCTTTCTCACCTCTGATGGACTTACGTCATCAATAAATTGGATCTGATGATAGGAGTCTGGCAGGTTGGATAAACCTGGCTGAGCCTGCAAAAGACAATAGAAAAACCCAGAAAGCCCTATAAAAGACCCTGGCTTTCCTACAAGCAGTGCACTGAGCCTTACCTACACCAGGACAGTCTGCTCGTGTCTATGACTGTAATCCAGAGACTTGCTCCAGTTCCGCTCTTCCTGCTGTCGGAGGATCAGTGCGACTTTTGACTGAGGCTTCTGACAGCTCAGCGTCTGGACCAATTCCTGAAACTCCTCTTCCATTCCTGGACTTGGTTCATTATTCCCTACTCCCTGCTTATTTGAACTGTATTATTTGCTGATTATTTGAAGTGCTCTTAAGTTTAAGGATTTGCATATTGTTTAATATACTTGTTTGACCTAAATTGTTATATTTGCTCGTGTGAAGTGTATTGTTTGATACTCATTCATTGCTAATTGGCTTTGGCAAAGCAGCTACCCAGCATCTGAACCTAGAATTTAGCTTAACTTTAGACAATTTCCTGATAAGTTCCTGTGTGCTATAACCTTCGAGTATGAATAAACCTGTGGCATTGTGGAAAGACACAAATTGTGTGTTACGTGACTGTTTGGTCTTAGGATCTTGCAGCCCTATTGCTTATAACAGCCTTAGAAATATTAGTTAGAAACTTAGGCTTAATATAGGAAAAATAAGAATTCCCCAACCCCTCCCCCTCGTTGCCTGCGAAAAAGTAGACACTTCCAAAGTTAAAGGAGCTGTTTCCTAGGCAACCTAGAGTCAGGACCCAGGATCTCTCCCTAATGTAAACAAGAGCAAGCCTATCAGGGCCATTTACAACGTTAAAACAGGGCTGGGGGCTGGGGGTTGGTATGTAAATTAACTGCCTTTCCTGCTTTCTGTATCTTGCTTATGGTAGGTATAATAAATCTCATGCTTACCCCTCCCTTCCCAAAGTGGGGGACCGAGGGTATAAGAACCATATGAGCCCTTTGCTCTGGGCTTAGTACCTTGGCACTTGCTGACTGAGTCATTTACCGGTAAATAAAAGATGCCTGCCTATATCGTCCTCCAGAGATCTTTTTCTGGAGACCAGGTGGGAGACTGAGGGACCTGCTACAGGACAACCTCAGCAATGTAGCAAAACTCTCAGCAACCTAGCAAGACCCTGTTTTAAAGCAAAAAAAAAAAAAAAAAAAAAAATTAAAAATAAAAATAAAAAGGACTGAGGGAGCCAGTGTTTTAAAAAAAAAAAAAAAAAAAAAAAAAAAAAATTTAAAAATAAAAATAAAAAGGACTGAGGGAGCCAGTTGTGGTGGCGCACGCTTGTAATCCCAGCATTTGGGAGGCTGAGACAGGAGGAACTGGGTTCTCGGCCAGCCTCAGCTACCTAGTGAGGCACTCCACAACTTAGTGAGACCCTGTTTCAAAATAAAGAATAAATAATAGGGCTGGGTGTATAGCTCGGAGGTAGAATGCCCCTGAGTTCAATACCCAGTACCACACACACACACACACACACACAAAAAAAAGGACTGGGGGTATAGCTTGAATGTAGAATGCCCCTAGGTTCAAGCACCAAAAAATAAAGCCTGGGGATGTAGTTCATCTGTAGAGCTCTCCTGACTTCAATCCCAAGAATGGAAAAAAATAAAATCTAAAAAGTAATCTTGCAAAACATCATATTATAAGCCAGGCGTGGTGGCACACGCTTGTAATCCCAGCATTTGGGAGGCTGAAACCAGAGGATCCAGGTTCGCGGCCAGCCTCAGCTACCTAGTGAGGCACTCTGCAACTTAGTGAGACCCGGTTTCAAAATAAAGAATAAAAAATAGGGCTGAGGGTGTAGCTCGCAGGTAGAATGCCCCTGAGTTCAATCCCCAGTACCACAAAAAAAAAAAATCATCTGATTTAACGCATCATGTAATATGTATACAGAATTTGTTCCAGTAGGACAGCTAAAGGAAATAAATAAAAATGAAATAACAAAAAGATGCCCAAGAAAGATTTGTTATTCTTCCTAACTGCATTCATTCTTCAGAATACTGATTTTAAGGGGTATTAATACAAGTTCCAAGAGGGAAAACATGCTCTCAGCTCAAGTGCTGTATCCTATACCCCCTCGTGATGCCTGTGAAAATGTCTGTTCAGACCCCCAACTGCCGGCAGACCTCACATGCGGCCCCTCTGTGTCCAACACTGCATTTGGGCCACAAGGACTCCTCTAACCACTGCTACTCCCCCAGCCATCCAGCACAATGGGTTGAGGGACTCAGGCGGCCCACTTCAGGGAGACACGGACTCCCCTGAAGAGCAACTGGCCTGGGGGACACCTCATCAGTTTGGCTGAACCTTCTTGGACCTGCGCTGCAACCTGAGGCTCTTTCCACTTGGTTTTCCATTGGCCAAGGTCAACCAAAGCCAGAGTGGACAGAGGCCTTCAGGAATCTAGCCCACAGAGGTCAGCGTCTATGGCAGAAAGGATGGAGGAAGGGAATGTGTAGCCTGGCCTGGCCTGGGTTGGGTGGGGGAGACAGACCCAGAATAGCACCAAAAGACTTGGTTTGGCCTGAACATATAGTAACATCTTTAAAGGCTATATATTTTTAATATAGCCAGGTAGAGCCGGGCATGGTGGTGCATGCTTGTAATCCCAGTGCTTGGGAGGCTGAGACAGGAGGATCCGGGTTCTTGGCCAGCCTCAACTACTTAGTGAGGCCCTCCGCAACTTAGTGAGACCCTGTTTCAAAATAAAGAATAAAAAATAGGGCTGAGGGTGTAGCTCGGAGGTAGAGTGCCCCTGGGTTCAATCCCCAGTACCGAAAAGAAAAAAAAAGAAAAAAGAAAGAAAGAAACATAGTCAGGTAGCTGGGTGTGGTGGCGCATGCTTGTAATCCTAGTACTTGGGAGGCTGAGACCAGAGGATCCAGGTTCGAAGCCAACCTCAGCTACTTAGTGAGGCCCTCCGCAACTTAGTGAAACCCTGTTTCAAAATAAAGACTAAAAAATAGGGCTGGGGTGTAGATCAGAGGTAGAATGCCCCTGGGTTCAATCCCCAGTACTACAAAAAAAAAAAAGAAAAAGAAAAAAGAAACAGCCAGGTACAATGGTGCATGCCTGTAATACCAATACTTAGGAGGCAAGAAGATTGCAGGTTCATGGCCAGCCTCAGCAATTAAGCAAGACCCTTAGCAATATAGAGAAACCCTATTTCAAAATAAAAAGGGATGGAAGTGTAGTTCAGGGGTAGATTGCCCCTTGGTTCAAATCTCCAGTACAAACAAAGCAAAAGACAATGGTTAGAAACAGTAAACTCACGACCTTCTCATTCTTTAGCTCAGGGAAGTAAAACCCTAACTGTTGAAGTCATTGTTGACTGGGTTCTCCTTGCTTGCAGCTAAATAGGAGAGTGATAAACAGAGCCTAAAGCAGGAAGCCAATTTCCTGTGAAGAGGACAAGGACACACAAAAAAAGATCAACAATCTGGGGTCAAAGGAATCCAAATAAAGCTTGAGCAAAGCAAATTTCAATTGTTAGCAAAGAAGGCTGGAAGCTTAGCCTTTGGAACTCCATGCATAGTGTGCATAATTGGGTGGCTATATTTATGCCTAAATTATCTGCATTGCAAAATATATTTAGTCTTTATTTCAGGGTGTGAGTTTGGTCATTCTCAACAAAACCCTTTTCTGTGCTCACAAACTCCCAAAGAATCCCTCTGTGTATTGTTATATAAAGATGCATAAACTGAATGGACTGGATTCTTATGCTCAGAGAGGAAAAATACTGTGACAGAGTGCCTTATGGAATTCTGTTTATCTACATTCGTGTGGGTTATATGTGGTGCAGGAGACTCAGTTCCCCTGGTTCCTGAGACAGGATTTCTGGAGGACAAAATCAGAGAGTTTTCTTTATTTACCAGTAAATGGTCCATTGGCAAACTTGTCGTGGGATAACGAGGTCCCACTCGTGGGACCTTGGCCTCCGTGATAAAAAGAATTTTAACACGTGCCAGTCAGGAACAAAAGGCAGGCATTTATTTAGGAAAACGAGGGACTCGGGGAAAACAAGTAAGCGGAGATCTTCCCGGCCATTCGGGGAAAGAGACCGGAAGAGAGGAAGTGGGCCTTTTTATAAACTTTCGAGAGGGGCGGGCACAGAAGCAGTCTGGACCTCCTCCTTTCTCAGGTATTGGCGGTTGATAGGTAGGTGTTCCAAGTTGGATCCTCCTCCTTTCTCAGGTTTCAAAGATGGGAGGTCGCTGAAGTCTGGCCTTTGTCCGAAAGGATTTCCGGTGAGGGCAGGGTCTATGAACTCTCCAGATTTTAAAGCTATATTTTTCCTTTCCTTCCCAATGTCTCCTTCCTGCCTAAATTTCTAATTCTTTCTACTCTACCTCATCAAACTCACGGATCCTAGCCTCCCACAAAGGGCTCACATGATTCTTTTATCCTCGGTTTCTCACTTTGGAGAAGGGAGGGGTAACCTTTAGATTTATTATACCTAGACTAAACAAGATGCTTAAGTTACATACCATCCCCAGCTTGCTCCAGTCTTTAAACTGGCTCTCTCTTGTTTACATTAGGGAGAGCTCCTGGATCAAGACTCAGGGCTGCCAAAGAAACAGCTCTCTTACCTGTTGGAAGTGACTGCTCGCTTGCTTGCCCGCAGCTAGGGGGAGGGGTTGGGGAACTTTTACTTTCGCTCATCTTGGGTCTAAACTCCTATTTCCAAGGCTCTGACTGGGTTTCCTACCTCATATGTTACAAATATACTGCATCCACATCCTTACTCAGCCTATTTATTACTATCTGAGAAACAGCATAGTGGCTCAGGCTTGTAACACAGTACTTGGGCGGCTGAGACAGGAGGATCTCAGGTTCAAGGCCAGCCTCAGCAACTCAGAGAGACCATTTCTTTTTTTCTTTTCTTTTTTGTTGTTGTCGTACTGTGGGTTAAACCCAGAAGCATTATATCTGTAAGAAAGGAAAGCAAAGCTGGGCATGGTGGCCCATGCTTGTAAACCCAGTACTTGGGAGGCTGAGACAGGAGGATTGCAGGTTTGCAGCCAGCCCTCAGCTACTTGGTGAGGCCCTATCCAACTTAGTGGGACCCTGTTTCAAAATAAAGAATAAAAAATAAGACTGGGGGTGTAACTCAGAGGTAGAATGCCCCAGGTTCAATCCCCAGTACCACACACAAAAAAAAAAAAAAAAAGAAAAAAGAAAAAGAAAAAGAAAGAAAGAGAAAGGAAAGGAAAGCAGTCTTTTCTATTGAAGTTACAAGATCACATAGAAATTGGCAGGCTTCCATTTTGTAGCTATAGCTTGGGTTTCCTTTTTGTAACTTTTGTATATGTGTCTATGAGCTCCATTCCAGGATGTACTGGTTTCATGTTTCTCCTTTTGTAAAATCTGCCCACTGAAAACTAGCCAATCAGATAATCGGATTCAATTGTAAAAGCCATACTCCAGCCAATGGGGAACGGCGTATAGCCTTCCCGTTGGGGAATAAAAGACTGAGTGACTGCTGGCCCAGTGTGCTTGCTGCACCCTTCTGCACAGAAGTAAACTGCCTTGCTGATTAACTTTTTGCTCCATGAGTTTTTGTTTGTGGCTTCCCTAAAATCAATTTCTAATATACCTCTGAGCTATACCCCCAGCTCTTTTTATTTTTTTATTTTGAAACAGTCTCACCAGGTTGCAGAGAACTTCACTATGGTGCTAAGGCTGGTCTTGAACCTGTGAACCTCCTGTCTCAGCTTCCCAAGTACTGGGATTATAGGCATGTGCCACCATGCCCAACTAGAGAGATCATTTCAAAAATAGAAAAACAGACCAAGGGTGTAGCTCAGAGATAGAATGCCCTTGGGTACAATCCCTAGTACCCAGTAACAAAACAAAACCCCAAAAGAAAAAAAAAAAAAACAGAAACAAGTTCTCCTTTTTAACTTTAAAAAGTATCGGGCTGAGAGCAGGCGTGGTGGTGCACGCTTGTAATCCCAGTATTTGGGAAACTGAGACTGGAGCATCCAGGTTTGTAGCCAGCCTTAGCTACTTAGTGAGGTCCTCTGCAATTTAATGAGACCCTGTTTCAATATAAAGACTAAAAATTAGGGCTGGGGATGTAGCTCAGAGGTAGCATGCCCCTTGTTTCGATCCTCAGTACCAAAAAAAAAAAAAGTATTGGGCTGGGGATATAGCTCAGTGGTAGAATACTTGTCTAGCATATGTGAGGCCCTGGGTTCAATTCCTAGCACTGACAAAAGGAAAACAATATAAAAGCATTTACAAGCTGGGTGTAGTGGTGCACTCTTGTAATCCCAGTACTTGGGAGGTTGAGACAGGAGGATCACAGGTTTGAGAATAGCCTCAGAAAATAGGGACACTTTCATTAACCTAGCAAGACCCTATTTCAAAATAAAAATAAAATAGGGCTGGGGATGTAGCTCGGAGGTAGAATGCCCCCGGGTTCAATCCCCAGTCACACACACACACACACACACACACACACACACACACACACACACACGGCATTTAACAATCCCAAATGTCCTTTAAGAAGGCATTTCTGCCAGGCATGGTGGTGCATGCTTGTAATCCTGTAGGGCACTGCCATGGTAGTCTGGAAAGTTGGGTAAAAGATTAGCAGTCCTGGGCCTGTTTCGTTTTTTCCCAGGCAAAATGGCCCTGAAGCTAATCAGAGAAAAAGATAAGAGTCCCCAGGCCCACTAGATGTCTTTGTCCAATTACCAAAAGACTCCAGTTCCTAGGTCCCGTCCTAATGGGCCAAATCTATCCCAGTACACCCTGTATCCCTTCCAGACAAACCAGTCAATCCTTATGGTCCCCATAGTCTCTCTCTGCCCTGGCAACAAGATTTCACCAATCCCATTCCTGCCTGTGTACACCCCCACTATAAGACTGAACAAAGCCAGAGTGGGGGTCCTTGTCAAGACTCCACTGTGTTGGAAGAAACTTGGACCCTAGCTTGAGCTAGCAATAAACCTCCTTCTTGCTTTTGCATTGCTCTGTGTGAAGTGATCATTCTTTGGTGAGGCACCCCAAATTTGAACCCAACAATCCCAGTACTTGGGAGGCTGAGATAGGAGGATTGAAGGTTCGAGGACAGCCTCAGCAAATAGTGAGACTCTCATCAACCTAGTGAGACCCCGTTTCCAAATAAAAATTAAAAATAGGTCTGGGTAGCCGGGCGTGGTGGCGCATGCTTGTAATCCCAGCATTTGGGAGGCTGAGACCAGAGGATCCGGGTTCACGGCCAGCCTCAGCTACCTAGTGCGGCACTCCGAAACTTAGTGAGACCCGGTTTCAAAATAAAGAACAAAAAATAGGGCTGGGGGTATAACTCCGAGGTAGAATGCCCCTGAGTTCAATTCCCAGTACCACCAAAAAAAAAAAAAAAAAAAGTCTGGGGACATAGCTAGGAGGTAGAAGGCCCCTGGGCTCAATCCCCAGCACCCCCCCCCCACACACACACGGCATCTCTTCATGATTAATGATCGTGGGTCTGTTCTGCTGGTGTGTCTGATTCAGATGTGGGAGCTGGGATAGCAGGGTTGCTGGCGCTGGCAGAGAAAGAAGAGTTGGTGCCAAGCTGGGCGTGGTGGCACACACTTGTAATCCCAGTATTTGGGAGGCTGAGACTGGAAGACCTGGGTTCACGGCCAGGCTCAGCTACTTAGTGAGGTCCTCCACAACTTTGTGAGACCCTGTTTCAAAATAAAGAATAAAAAATAGGGCTGGGGGTGTAGCTTGGAGGTAGAATGCCCCTGGGTTCCATCCCCAGTACCTCACACACAAAAAAAGAGGTGGTGCCAGGGGATGATCTGGGAGGAAGGAATGAGAAGCAAGGTGACCTGGGGAGGGAGGAGAAGCATGAGAGGGGAGAGGCCTTGTTAGGGAACCTCTCAGTCTTTAGTGAGGTCCACCAGACTGACAAAATGCTTGGTGTAGTTTCCTTTAGTAGTCAATGAAAATTCTGAGTCCCGAGCCCGAAGTGTTTGGCTGTGAGACAGAGAAGACCGAGCCAGCAGAGACACAGTCTGTAGTAAACCCAGATACTCAGGAGGTTGAGGCAGAAGGGTTGCAGGTTCATGGCCAGCCTCAGCTACTTAGTAAGGCCCTCCACAATTTAGTGAGGCCCTGCTTCAAAAATAAAGAATAAAGCCGGGTGTGGTGGCACACCCTTGTAATTCCAGTACTTGGGAGGCTGAGACAGGAGGATCCAGGTTTGCAGCCAGCCTCAGCTACTTAGTGAGGCCCTCTGTAACTTAGGGAGACCCTGTTTCTTTTTTTTGCAGTACTGGGAATTGAACTCAGGGGCATTCTACCTCCAAGTTACATCCCCAGCCCTATTTTTTTTTTATTCTTTATTTTGAAACAGGGTCTCACTAAGTTGCGGGATGCCTCACTAGGTAGCTGAGGCTAGATCCTGTTTCAAAAAATAAAGAATAAAGCCGGACAGGTGGTGCATGCTTGTAATCCCAGTACTTGGGAGGGATCTGGATTGTGGCCAGCCTCAGCTACTTAGTGAGGCCCTCTGCAACTTAGTGAGACCCTGTTTCAAAATAAAGAATAAAAATAGGGCTGGGAGCCCGGCATGGTGGCGCATACTTGTAATCCCAGCATTTGGGTGGCTGACACTGGAGGATCCGGGTTCGCAGACAGCCTCAGCTGCTTAGTGAGGCTCTCCGCAACTTAATGAGACCCTGTTTCAAAATAAAGAATAAAAAATAGGGCTGGGGGTGTAGCTCGGAGGTAGAATGCCCCCAGGTTCCACCCCTAGTACCGCAAAAAAAAAAAAAAAAAAAAAAAAAAATAGGGCTCGGGATGTAACTTGGAGGTAGAATGTCCCTGGGTTCAATCCCCAGTACTGCAAAAATAAATAAATAAATAAATAAATAAATAAATAAATAAATAAATAAATAAATAAAGACTGGGGGTGTAGCTCAGAGGTAGAATGCCCCTGGGCTCAATCCCCAGTACTGCAATAAAATAAAATAAAATAAAAATAGGGCTCGGGTGTAGCTCAGAGATAGAATGCCCCTGGGTTCAATCTCCAGTACTGCAAAAATATATATACTTGGACTGGGCATGGTGGCACAAGCCTTAGGAGGCTGAGACAGAAGGATTGTAGGTTCACAGCCAGCCTCAGCAACTTAGTGAGGCCCTCCACAAATTAGTGACACCCTGTTTCAAATAAGAAGTCAAATAGGGCTGGGGGTGTAGCTCAGAGGTAGAATGTCCCTGGGTTCAACCCCCAGCACCAAAAATAAAATAAAAATAAAAATAAATAAATAAAAGCTGTTCAAGTATACTTGGGAGGCTGAGGATCATAGATTCAAAACCAGCCTCAATGAGCCGGGCGTGGTGGCGCACGCTTGTAATCCCAGCATTCGGGAGGCTGAGACCGGAGGATCGGGGTTCGCGGCCAGCCTCAGCTACTTAGTGAGGCACTCCGCAACTTAGTGAGACTCAGTTTCAAAACAAAGAATAAAAAAAAATAGGGCTGGGGGTGTAACTCGGAGGTAGAATGCTCCGGAGTTCAATCCCCAGTACTGCAAAACAAAACAAAACAAACAAACAAACAAAAAAACAGCCTCAGTAATTTTGCAAGACTCTCAGCAACCTAGTGAGACCCTGTTTCAAAACAAAAAATAAAAATAAAAATGGCTGGTGTGATGTAGCTCAGAGGTAGAATATCTCTGGGTTCAATCCCCTATACCCCCCACCCACCCCCACACACAAATGCTCAACTAATAATATTTAGTGATCTGCTATTAAAAAAAAACAGATTAGACAACTAGAGAAATTTGTACACTTGACACTTGGCTGTTTGATGGTATCACCATGTGTGGGAAACAGGGCCAGCTCTCCATGGAGGGCTCTGGAGAGTTAGTCCACCATCCTGGCCTCGGCTGCATGTGCTGGGCTCAGAGAATCCCTGCAGGCACTGAGTCAACGGGTGAGGGGTGGGGAAGGTTGTCCACCAGGGGACCACAGCTCATCCGGGACTGCACCTGCTGAAGGTTAAGCCTCCTGGAGCGCCCCTCCCTGGGGTGCCTGGGCTCAGAGGCTCTCGCCCCAATGCCTGCTGGACCTGGAGAAGCATACACTGCCCCTGGCTCATGCCTCTTCTCATGGGGCTTATTAATCATCTAAGCTGTTCTGGGCTTTGCTTTTCTCATCTGTGAAGTCTACTTAATAATAATCTTACACAATTATGAGAATCTCATTAGATGATTAGGTGTGGAGACACTTTTGAAAATGCCAAACATTTACAAATGGAACGTGCTGAGTCTGTGTATGAGCCTCCCATGCCACGAGGTGCCACATTCTTCTTGTATCCAGCTCTGGTCCTTGAATGGTGGGGAGGAGAAGGGTGGAGGTGATGGAAATTCCTTTCCTTCTTTGTCCAGAGCAAGTGCTTTATTGCAGAATTTAGGGCAGTTGTGGAACCCAACTTAGAACAAAACATCTCTGAATATTTCTTTGCATGTCATGGATTTGTGGTGCGTTTCTAGTTGCTATTTCAAGATTGACATCCTCAAATGGTGTTTGGGCATAACTCAGAAATTGGTTGGCATTTTAATAAAATACATTGTCCTTATCTATAGTAGAACTATGCTTTATTCTAAGACAGGCAAGGAATCAGAGACAGAGAGAAAATCACAATCAATTTCTCTGGAATACTTTTATTTTTTTTCTTTTTTCTTTTTTTTTTTCGGTACTGGGGATTGAACCCAGGGGCATTCTACCTCTGAGCTACATCCCCAGCCCTATTTTTTATTCTTTATTTTGAAACCAGGTCTCACTAAGTTGCGGTGTGCCTCACTAGGTAGCTGAGGCTGGCCATGAACCTGGATCCTCCGGTCTCAGCCTCCCAAATGCTGGGATTACAAGCGTGCACCACCACGCCCAGCTTGGAATACTTTTAGATTTCAGTATTTCTGGTTATTTTCATTCAAGTTATAATTCCTATAAGTGGCTTTAGCCTTAATAATTCTTTTTTTTTTCTGTTCTGGGGATTGAACCCAGGGTCATTCTGCCTCCAAGCTATACCCCCAGCCCTATTTTTTATTCTTTATTTTTTTATTTTTATTTTTTTAAAACAGTTTATTTTTTTATTTTTATTTTTATTTATTTA
>PVLC010021317.1:13114-23114 GCA_004027655.1 Graphiurus murinus
ACTGGGGATTGAACTCAGAGGCATTCTACCTCCGAGCTATACCCCCAGCCCTATTTTTTATTCTTTATTTTGAAACCGAGTCTCACTAAGTTGCAGAGTGCCTCACTAGGTAGCTGAGGCTGGCCGCGAACCCGGATCCTCCGGTCTCAGCCTCCCGAATGCTGGGATTACAAGCGTGCGCCACCACGCCCGGCTTATTCTTTATTTTTGAAACAGGGTCTTACTAAGTTGCAGAGGGCCTCACTAAGTAGCTGAGGCTGGCCGAAAACCTGCGATCTTCCTGTCTCAGCCTCCCAAGTACTGAGATTACAAGCGTGCACCACCATGCCTGGTTTAGCTTTAATAATTCTAAATGTTCACTTCAAATTGTGGAGCTTTACCACTTTCCATGGTTGTTTCCCTTTCAAACTACCAGTGTTGGATTCCCTTTAGTTTGTCTCCTTGAGTTTTGTTTTTTTTCCCCTAGTCAATGGCCTGTGGTTCTGATTCTGAGGGTCCACTGGTAAATCACATGGTGGCTGGGCATGTAGATCAGAACTGCTCATTTCTTTTCTTTTCTTTCTTTTTTTTTTTTTTTTTTTTTGGTACTGGTGATTGAACCCAAGAGGCACTCTACCTCTAAGCTACACCCCCAGTCCTTTTTATTTTTAATTTTGAAACAGGGTCTTGCTAAATTGCTGAGGCTGTTCTCAAACCTGCGATACTCCTCAGACTCCCAAGTACTGAGATGACAGGCATGTGCCCCACACCCACCTGGAGCTGCTCATTTCTAGGCACTCAGCATTCCCAAATCCTGCACCTTCGCTGTCCGCTGTCACATCAGCACCAGCAGACTCCTCACTGACCTTCTTTTTTTGTGTATGTGTGGTACTGGAGATTGAACTCAGAGGCATTCTACCTCCGAGCTATACCACCAGCCCTATTTTTTATTCTTTATTTTGAAACCGAGTCTTACTAAGTTGCAGAGTGCCTCACTAGGTAGCTGAGGCTGGCCGCGAACCCGGATCCTCCGGTCTCAGCCTCCCGAATGCTGGGATTACAAGCGTGCGCCACCACGCCCGGCTCTCATTGACCTTCCATTCATTATTTTTCTAGAGACTTCCAAGAGCAATTCTGAAGTTTTCATCTCATTCCCATCACACACTTTAAGTGGTGCCTCTTGGTATTCTTGAGGGCCTCTTCTCTTTTCTCTGAATTCTATCTCAGAAACCCTAAGATGTACTTTCTCGTTGTTTTGGGAATTGTTTTTGCAAATGTCATGTCCTGGCAGGCTTTAATTGACTCTGGATGACAATGTTTTGTTTCTTTTCTCTTTGAAATGGTGTGTTTATCAGCTATTAAAAGCTTTACCTATCCCTTGTGTGGTGTTATTTTCATCTAAGAAATTGTCTCTGGGAAATCAACTTCCCTGATAGACTATTGAGCTGTAGTCTCTGCCACCGGTTTTTGTTTGCTTGTTAGTTAGTTAGTTAGTTTGTTTGTTTGGCAGGGGCAGCTTCGGCAGCCAGAGCTGGATTTGTCTCACAGCCTTTAATTGGGTGTCTGGTAGGAAGCAGGCACTGGAAGATACACAAATGCAGGAGGCCCCTGCGGTGGGCATATGAATGCTTGCACAGCAGCCACTGTCCTGGGGACAGCACATCAGTTAGACTTCGTGGATGTGCGCACAGAAAGGGACAGGTCAACCTGAACCACAGGGATTTATTAGACGGCAGTTGGGGGCTCTCTTGACACCACCTGCAGGTGGAAGGAACCAGGTGTGGAGGATCCGCTGGAACCACAAGCAGAGCTGTAAGCTGGAGAGAAGCCCAGTGAGTCTCACAGCAGAACCCCCCCATCAGGATGCTGTCCCCACAGCCGTGACTTTGCAGAGATGAGTGATGGTTCTGCTCCTGTAAAATCCAGAAGGGAAGCCGGGCGTGGTGGTGTACCCTTGTAATCCCAATACTTGGGAGGCTGAGACAAGAGGATCTGGGTTCGCAGCCAGCCTCAGCTACTTAGTGAGGCCCTCTGCAACTTAGTGAGACCCTGTTTCAAAATAAAGAATAAAAAATAGGACTAGGGGGTGTTGCTGGAAGGTAGAATGCCCCTGGGTTCAATCCCCAGTACCCCCCCCCACACACACACAAAAAAAAATCCAGAACGGAGCATAAAATCCAGTTAGCTAAGTCTACAGCATGGACCTCCAGGGCAAGGGGAGGGAGAGGTTACTGGACAGGAAAGGAACTCCTCCTGGAGGAAGCCTCACTGTGCTTGGTTTCCCCTGCTAAGGGACGCAGACGCCTTGCAAGACCATGAGGGAGAGAAAAGTTGTCCTGACTCACTCTCCTCTTCCCTCTGGTCTCTGTGATCCTCTTTCTCAGCCTCCCAAGTACTGGGATTACAAGTGTGCGACACCATGCCCAGCTTGTTGACTTCATTCTAATGGAATAAATCCTCCAGCAGTTTCCCAAGAAAGAGCTGCCTATAGTTTGGAGTTGGAATGTCCCCCAAGGCCCTTGTTTTTTTTTTTCTTTGCGGTACTGGGGATTGAACTCAGGGGCATTCTACCTCCGAGCTATACCCCCAGCCCTATTTTTTATTCTTTATTTTGAAACCGAGTCTCACTAAGTTGCGGAGTGCCTCACTAGGTAGCTGAGGCTGACCACGAACCCAGATCCTCCAGTCTCAGCCTCCCAAATGCTGGGATTACAAGCGTGCGCCACCATGCCCGGCTCCTCCAAGGCCCATGTTAAAGGCTCACTCCCCAGCTTGGCTCCTGTGGAAGCAGTTGAGCCTTTAAGAGGAGAGACCAAGTGGGGATGTTTCCTGGTCACTGAGGACATGCCCTTGAAGGTCATATAGGGACCACAGCCCCTTCTTCCTCCTCCCTGTCTTCTGTTTCCAGCCATGAAGTGAATGGACTTCCTCAATCATGTGCTCCCAACAGGATATGCCCCTTGCCACAGGCCCAAAAGCAACAGGGCCACCTGACTATTGACTCCAAAACTGTGAGCCAAAACAAACCTTTTTAAAAGTTAATTATTGCCAGACATGGTGGCGCACGCTTGTAATCCCAGTACTTGGGAGGCTGAGACTGGAGGATCCGGGTTCTTGGCCAGCCTCGGCTACTTAGTGAGGCACTCCACAACTTAGTGAGACCCTCTTTCAAAATAAAGAATAAAAAACAGGACTGGAGGCATAGCCCGGAGATAGAATGCCCCTGGGTTCAATCCCTGGTACTGAAAAAATAAATAAATAAATAAATAAATAAATAAATAAATAAATAAATAAATAAGGGCAGGGAGGGGAAGGAATAATATCCAGATGGACCCAAGATGTGTTTTTACCACATCCCACTCAGCCACAAGAGGATCACAAACACCGCACAAAAAAACCCAGCAAGGGCTTGGGTCTTCAGGAGTGA
Source organism: Graphiurus murinus (assembly GCA_004027655.1). Lineage (NCBI taxonomy): Eukaryota > Metazoa > Chordata > Mammalia > Rodentia > Gliridae > Graphiurus > Graphiurus murinus. The sequence goes on from PVLC010021317.1 coordinate 16,521, forward strand.
AAATGTGTGGTCCCTTGCCAGGGAAACAGCTCCAACCAGGTACTAGTCAAAGCAAGGAGTACATGAAACGAGTAGTAAAAAAGCAAAGTCCTAGCCAGGAGTGGTGGCGCACACTTGTAATCCCAGCATTTGGGAGGTTGAGACCAGAGCATCTGAGTTCACGGCCAGCCTCAGCTACCTAGTGAGGCCCTCCGCAACTTAGTGAGACCCAGTTTCAAAACAAAGAATAAAAAATAGGGCTGGGGGTATAGCTCGGAGGTAGAACGCCCTGAGTTCAATCCCCAGTACCGCAAAAAAATAAAAAATAAAAAATAGGGCTGGGAAGCCGGGTGTGGTGGCGCACGCTTGTAATCCCAGCATTCGGGAGGCTGAGACCGGAGGATCCAGGTTCGCGGCCAGCCTCAGCCACCTAGTGAGGCACTCCGCAACTTAGTGAGACTTGGTTTCAAAATAAAGAATAAAAAATAGGGCTGGGGGTATAGCTCGGAGGTAGAATGCCCCTGAGTTCAATCCCCAGTACCGCAAAAAAAAAAAAAAAAAAGGAATCAAACCAGCTCCCTCCCTGGGAGAGCAAGAAGTCATAAGATAATCCTGTTGGAGTCACCTTGACCTTTTTAATTGCCTGTGTGACTTGCTACAGAAACAGCTCAGGGTCAAAGAGGAGTTTGGCCTTAAAATCTTGCAAAGTTAGCAATGATGGGTGGAGATGCTCAAAGCCCATGGCAGACTGTCTCTCCCAAGAGAGAGCAGAGAGTCAGACTACAGTGGACATTTGTCATTGTCAGCCACCAGACATCCATTCCTCTGTTTGTCCTCTCATAACACCCCTCAATTCCCTTTGGGGAAACCACCCAGCCAGCTGCAGCATTTGATGAGACCAGCAATTGGCCGCCTCTCCCTGCTCCCCAGACTGCTGTGATGTCAGCACATTCCAAGAACAGCTTTCTTCAGTTGTCCTTTCAATTCTGTGAGCCAACCCTTCTGAGGAATTCCTTTTGGTTTAAATTAGTCAGCTTCCAAACCAGGCATGGTGGCACGCACTTGTAATCCCAGCATTTGGGAGGCTGAGACCGGAGGATCTGGGTTCGTGGCCAACCTCAGCTACCTAGTGAGGCACTCTGCAACTTAGTGAGACCCTGTTTCAAAATAAAGAATAAAAAAAAAAAAAAAATAGGGCTGGTGGTATAGCTTGGAGGTAGAATGCCTCTGAATTCAATTCCCAGTACCACAAAAAATAACTAAATAAATTAGTCAGCTTCCCTTACTGGCAACCAAAGAATTCTAGCTGATACAAAATAGTATATGTTCTCAAAGGATTCATAGTTCCACCAAGGAGACATAGAAATGCTATAGTAGCCAGGCGTGGTGGCACATGCTTGCAATCCTAGTACTTGGGAGGCTGAGACCAGAGGATCCAGGTTTTCGGCCAGCCTCAGCTGCTTAGTGAGGCCCTCTGTAACTTAGTGAGACCCTGTTTCAAAATAAAGAATAAAAAAAAATAGGACTGGGGGCCTAGCCCAGAGGTAGAATACTCCTGGGTTCAATCCCTAGTACTGCAAAAAAAAGAAAAAGAAAAAAAAAAGAAATGCTATAATGCTATAGTACAAGGCACACACAGAGCATGTACAAGGTCTGCAGTATCTAAACACGTAGTGTATTTAGGAAACCACGAGAAATTTGGCATGGTAGGAACACAGGGTTTGAGGAGAATAGTGGCCAGTGGAGAGGCTGGAGTAGTCCGCCAGGTCCTGGCCATTTTGTGTCAAGTAGTTAGGTTTTATTAAGGGGAAAGCTCTAGTCATAGGTATGTTTCAGAAAGGTTGCTCTGAAGTGGTATGAAAAGGGAGTAGATTGGGAAAAGATTGGAAGACAATCAAAAATATGGACTTTGGAGCTGAGTGTGGTGGCGCATGCTTGTAATCCCAGCATTTGGGAGGTTGAGACTGGAGGATCAGGGTTCGCGGCCAGCCTCAGCTACCTAGTGAGGCACTCCGCAGCTTAGTGAGACCCTATTTCAAAATAAAGAATAAAAAATAGGGCTAGGGGTATAGCTCGGAGGTAGAATGCCCCTGAGTTCAATATCCAGTACCGCAAAAAAAAAAAAAGAATATGGACTTTGGAGTCAAGCATGGTGGTGCACGCTTGTAATCCCAGTACTTGGGAGGCCGAGACAGGAGGATTGCAGGGTCACGGCCAGCCTCAGCTACTTAGTGAGGTCCTCTGCAACTTAGTGAGACTCCCTTTCAAAATAAAAGAATAAAATCAGGCTGTGGGTATAGCTTGGAGGTAGAATGCTCCTGGGTTCCATCCCTAGTACCACAAAAAAAAAAAAAAAAAAAAAAAAAAGAAAGCCAGGTGTACTGGTGTACACTTGTAATCCCCAGTACTTGGGAGACTAAGACCAGAGGATCCAGGTTTGCAGCCAGCCTCAGCTACTTAGTGAGGCTCTCTGCAACTTAGTGAGACCCTGTTTCAAAATAAAGAATAAAGAGCCGGGCGTGGTGGCGCACGCTTGTAATCTCAGCATGCGGGAGGCTGAGACCGGAGGATCCAGGTTCGAGGCCAGCCTCACCCACCTAGTGAGGCACTCCGCAACATAGTGAGACCCGGTTTCAAAATAAATAATAATAAAAAAATAGGGCTGGGGGTATAGCTCGGAGGTAGAATGCCCCTGAGTTCAATCCCTAGTACCGTAAAAAAAAAAAAAAAAGGAATATGTACTTTTGGAGTTAGAATGGGCTTAAGACCTAATTACTACTTACTACATGCATGACTTCAAGCAAGCTCTTGAATCTGTGGTTGGGGTTCATCATCTATACAATGTGTTCATGAGGCTCTTCCTGTGAGCAGGTTTCGATGTGGATTGAGTGAACTTTGTAAAGTCCAAGCATAGCATTTGGCATGTAGTGAGTTTCTAATGGTGGTAGCTATTATTGTTGTGGTGATGGAGCCTAGGAATCCAAATGGGGTGATCACAAGAGTCCAGGTGAGAGCTGATGTAGGTTTAAACCCAAGCCATAGAGATGGAGATGGAAATCCTTTAAATGCTTATAAACATGTCCTATTACCAGGGTGGCCATATGATTTATCACCCATGAAGGGACAGTTTGGGGAGTTAAATAGGCATGTACCACTGTGCCTGGCTTTATTTGTATTTTTAATGGAGGCAGGGAGAAAGCCACAGATATTAGCATCCTTTCATCTCAGATGGCTTTTCTGACCCAATACAGAAAGGCCTGACCACTCAGCCCAACGGAGCATATAGGAGAGGGAGGGAAATCAAGTTTCTCCCTCCATCCCACAGGACGTGAACCACAGAAAAGCAGAAGATCTGGCCTTTATTTGCAGGCTGAGTAGCTCAGACCTCATGTCAAGATGGGCACAGTGGAGCATGCCTGTAATCCCAGTGCTTGTGAGGCTGAGACAGTAGGATTACCAGTTCAAAGCTAGCCTTAGCAGCCTAGTGAGGCTCTCAGAAACTTAGTGAGACTCTGTTTCTAAATTAAAAAAGAGCCGGGCATGGTGCCCACGCTTGTAATGACAGCATTCCGGAGGCTGAGACCGAAGGATCCAAGTTCGCGGCCAGCCTCAGCTACCTAGAGAGGCACTCTGCAACTTAGTGAGACTCGGTTTCAAAATAAAGAATAAAAATAGGACTGGGGGTGTGGCTCAGAGGTAGAATGCTCCTGAGTTCAATCCCCAGTACCGCAAAAAAAAAAAAAAAGAAAAAAAAAAAGAAAAAAGAAATGAAGAACCGGGCGTGGTGGCGCACACTTGTAATCCCAGTACTTGGGAGGCTGAGACCTAAGCGTCCAGGTTCTCGCGACCAGCCTCAGCTACTTAGTGAGGCCCTCCACAACTTAGTGAGACCCTGTTTCAAAATAAAGAATAAAAAATAGGACTGAAGGTGTAGCTCAGAGATACAATGCCCCTGGGTTCAATCCCCAGTACCTCAAAAAAAAAAAAAAAAAGAAAAGAAAAAAGAAATGAAGCCAGAGGTGGTGGTACATGCTTGTAATTCCAGTACTTGGGAGGCTGAGACAGGAGGATCGCAGGTTCTCAGCCAGCCTCAGCTACTTAGTGAGGCCCTCCTCGACTTTGTGAGACCCTGTTTCAAAAATAAAAAATAAAAAATAGGACTGGGGATGTAGAATGCCCCTGGGTTCAATCCCCAGTACTGAAAAAAAAAAAAAAAAATAGCCAGGCATGGTGGTGCATGCTTGTAATTGGGAGGCCGAGACAGGAGGATTATAGTTTTGATGTCAGCCTCAGCAACTTAGTGAGGCCATCTGCAACTTAGCAAGACCCTGTTTTCAAATAAAATATTTTAAAAATAGGTCAGGGGGTATAGCCTGGAGGTAGAAGACCCATGGGTTCCATTCTCCCAAAAATTAATAATTAATTAGTTAAAAATAAAAAATAGGTCTGGGGTGGAGCTCAGAGTTGCCCCTAAGTTCAACTCCCAGCACCACAAACAACAACAACAACAAAAAACTGGTGGCACATGCTTATATTTACTCAAAATGAATATTTAATATTTACTCATTTTGAGTAAATATTCCCTACGTGGCTGAAGGGTGGCCAAAGCTCCTACCCTACCCCTAACACAAAGATACAGTGTCCTATGGTTTGCTTTCATTAGGTCTTAGATGGGAATAGTCAGACCAATCTGGGCTTCCAGTGATAGTCACCACCTTCCTTCCCAGAAGCCATATTTTCATTAGCAATCTAATTTGTGTGGCCCAGGGTGACTCTTCATGGTTTGTACACTAACACAGGGAGTGGGAAGATGAAGTCTCAATTTCTTTTTTTTTTTTTTTTTTTTTGTGTGTGTGTGTGTGGTGCTGGGGATTGAACTCAGGGGCGTTCTACCTCCGAGCTATACCCCCAGCCCTATTTTTTATTCTTTATTTTGAAACCGAGTCTCACTAAGTTGCGGAGTGCCTGACTAGGTAGCTGAGGCTGGCCACGAACCTGGATCCTCCGGTCTCAGCCTCCTGAATGCTGGGATTACAAGCGTGTGCCACCACACCCGGCAAGTCTCAATTTCTTGCTTGAGATAAGTAGGAACACACACACACACACACACACACACACACACACACACACACACACCAGTAATCCCAGTACTTGGGAGGCTGAGACAGGAGGATTGCAGGTTTGAGGCCAGTCTCAGCACAGAAGTACCTCCCAAGTGGTCACCATCATCCTCTGAATTTCTTTTTTTTGGGGGCGGGGGCACTGGGGATTGAACTCAGGGATGTTCTACCTTCGAGCTATACACCCAGCCCTATTTTTTATTCTTTATTTTTGAAACCAGGTCTCACTAAGTTGCGGAGTACCTCACTAGGTAGCTGAGGCTGACTGTGAACCTGGATCCTCTGGTCTCAGCCTCCCAAATGCTGGGATTACAAGCGTGCGCCACCACGCCCGGCTCTCTGGATTTCTTTCATTGTGGACTTGTAACCATACCTTGCCTCTCTTTCACCCTACCCCTTTGAAAAAGGAAATTGAGATGCTCTGCCAAGGGCATTCCTCTGCGAGGACTTTCTTGGCTTTGGTCACTTGCTCAACTAAGCAAACAGTACTTATTTTCCCAAGGAGCATGCTCCCGTTCCCCAGCCTCGAGTCGCCCCATAGCACAACCTGCAACAACGAGGGACTCACTTGGAGGTTTATTGGTGGATGTACAGAAGCACCTTGTTATACACACCATCTCACCTCGCCCACGGTCACTCAGCTCACAGTGGGAAGCAGCATCACAGGAGGTGTAGTAAGCACCCAGATGCTAGGGTCCTGTTTTGGCTAAGTGTCAGGGTCCCAGAAAGTTCTCCCCTAGGGAACTGGCCGCAGGAGTGTGCAGGAAGTGCTCGTCAGGGCCCTCTTGTTCCCAGAGGCCGTGGCCCAAGGCGGCTCTCATGGGTAATTTCAAGTTGAATGGCGATGTCACTGGCGAGGGTCTCTTGTGTCGCCTGCACTTCTCTCTTTTAGTGGTAGTAACGATGTTTCTGTGGAAGTCCAGGAATTTTAGGGTCATTGGAAACAATAGAAGAAGAAAGAAACATTGTTAAACTTACTTTATGGTTCCTTTGAGTAGGTACATATGTATGTATGTATTTATTTACTATGTGTGTGTGTGGGTGTGTGTTACTAGGGATTGAATCCAAGGGCATTTTACCTCCAAGCTACACCCCAGCCCTATTTTTATTTATTTATTTATTTATTTATTTATTTATTTATTTATTTATTTATTTTTTGGTGGTACTGGGGATTGACTCAGGGGCATTCTACCTCCGAGTTATACCCCCAGCCCTATTTTTTATTCTTTATTTAGAAACAGAGTCTCACTAAGTTGCGGAGTGCCTCACTAAGAAACTGAGGCTGGCCACGAACCCCGATCCTCAGGTCTCAGCCTCCCAAATTCTAGGATTACAAGACTGCACCACCACACCCAGCTCCTATTTTATTTTTATTTTAAAACAAGTTCTTGCCGGGTGTGGTGGCGCAGGCTTGTAATTCCAGTACTAGGGAGGCTGAGATTGGAGGACTCAGGCTCGAGGCCAGCCTCAGCTGCTTAGTGAGGCCCTCCGCAAC
>PVLC010021318.1:0-28145 GCA_004027655.1 Graphiurus murinus
CATAGCCAGGCCTTTCATGTGTGAACTTCAGAACTCTAGGTGGAATTTTCTAAATACTCCAAGGACCAAGGGGGCAGAGAAAGTTTTCTAGGAGAGAATATGAAGCTAATGAACAGAGAGAAATAGGTGGAAGAGATGCAGGGGGCTTGGTGGCAACTTCCCTAGCTTGTTCTAGATCTTTCTGAGGCTCCAGCTGCCTCCTTGTCCTGGAGCCCCATGAGTGACATCTGTTTCCTGTTCATACACTTCTCATTGCTTAAGCTAAACGTTTTTGTTCCTTGCAACTCAGATAATTATGTCTCATACAAACAGTAAAAAGGCTTAGAAGAATAAAAGACGCTATTCTGTGCCATGCAACTGGTCCAATGTTTCTTCCCCAAAACTATTTTATATATTTTTGAAAAACCTTTTACTCTTTGAAAATGAGCCTTGAAATAAAACAGGACTGCATTCATTTACTGGTTATTTATACTAAAGAAATGAAAGCTTATGTTCACATAGAAACCTGTACATGAGCTCTCTTCCTGACTGTCAAACACTGGAAACAACGTTAATATCTTTCAGTGGGTGACTAGATAAACAAACAGGCGCATCCATACAGGGAGACATTAACCAATTATCAGTAGACGCAATGCCATGGTTCTCACAGGCCTCCTGCTGCATATAAGAACTACTCAGATTCCACTGAGGAGATGTTTCAGAAAAGACAAAGCTAACAACAGAAGATTAGTTGCTTCCAGGGAGCAGGGTGAGACTATAGCATGGTGGTTGGGTAATGCTATGGAACTCTCCTGTATCCCGGTTGTGGTGAATTCACACAGATGTACACATGTACTAAAATCCTCAGACCTGCACACTAAGAGAAAAAGTCAAGATTATTATATTATAATTAACAAATAAAGTAAAAAATATAGCAGGGTGTTGTTAGGTGCAACAGTTGTTGCCCAGAATCCACTCAGCGGCATTGCTGTGCTTTGGGTTTTGACATGTTCTGTGATGTCCTGTGGCCGCAGTGGCACTAGGTAATGAGAGTCTTAAGGAGCCACTATCTACTGTGTGCGTGGGATCTATTGTTGCCTGTTGCATGGTTGCTTCAGAATGTTAAAGGCCTATACCCTTGTTTCCTAGCTCAAAGTTGGAGAGTCCAAAGTGATTCTCATACCTGGTCTCTTGGAGGAGACAACTTCCTCACTGGGAGCTCCAGAGATATTTCCTTTGCCATGTTCTGAACTTTCACAGCCCTGTGCTTTGGTGCTAGTCTATTTTTATCTGCGGGGTTGGTATGGGCTGGATTCTCTCAATCTGGACTCTCCTCTGGGAATTTTGTTTGGAATTATTTTCATGAAGATTTTCCTTCTTGTGTTTTCTCTTTTTCTTTCCTTGCTGGTGCTTCTATTATTGAACATTGGATTTTTGGATCTCTCTCTCTCTCTACACACACACACACACACACACACACACACACACACACACACACTTGGTACTGGGGATTGAACCCATGGATGCTTTACTTCTGAACTATACTCTTAGCTCTTTTAAAACATTGTTTGAAACAGAGTCTTACTAAGTTGCTGAAAGTCTCACTAAATTGCCAAGACTAGCCTTGAACCTGCGATCCTCCTATTTCAGCCTCCCAAGTACTGGGAATACAGGTGTGTGTGCCACTATGCTTGGCATGGACCTCTCTCTCTCTCTCAGTTTAAAATTGCTCTTTTGTTTTGTGTTGGGGTGGGGGGGGGGCTCCTCAATTTTATCTGCCATCCCTCCTATTGAGTTTTTAATTTCTGCTTTTTTCAAGGTCTTTTTGTTCTCTGTTTCTTTTTATAGTATCCAATTTCCATATCTTTTCATGTGTTTCCAAGGATATTAATGATAGCTAGTGGCTTGGAGGCTTCACCAGGAAAGGCACCCAGGTACTTGGAAACCAGCATACTTGCTGTGGGGGGGGTGTGAGTGGGCCAACTGAGAGATGGAGACCTTTGGGAGGAAGGAGAGAGAGAGAGCGAGAGAGCGAGAGAGAGAGAGAGCGAGAGAGAGAGAGAGAGAGAGAGAGAGAGAGGAGAGATGTGTGTGCTGGGTGGGAGCAATGGGTTCCAGAGATGGTGGTGGGTTGAAAGGTTTCAAAAGAGGCCTTGGAATGGAAATCTGCCTTGCTGTTCAAGGACCTTGTAGCTGTTTTTATAGCTCTTTTGGATGTGATCCAACGCTGAGGCTACCTTGAGGACAGCCCATTTTTATTTGCACTATACCTGGTTCCCTGCAGGAATCTGATTTCTCCTGCAACATCAATTAGGAAGTCACTCTTCCCTGTGAAGGATGGAGTACAACCCTCCCTGCTGGGCTCAGGGCAGAGTTTTCCAGGTTCAATAGTGGGCTACCTATAGGTCCAGGTAAGAAAATAGCCCTTTCTAGACCAGCAGAGGCACTTTGCAGAGGATAGTAAGCAAAGCTCCCTAGGGAGAACAAAGATAGTTGTTCTTAAAAGAATTCTGGGCATGGGTGCCCCAACCAAAGGACACAGTAGAAGAAAGAGGTGCCTCTGGGTAGAGGGGTGTTAGGCAGCCAGAGCACTAAAGCAAACCCCAAAATTCAAGAAGTGAACAAGATACACACTGGATCTGAACAGACTTGAGCAGAAACTATCTTCTAGCCTCACCTTCCTCTAAGATTTTACCATTCATTCAACAGGAAAAAATTCAGGACCTATGGGGTTCTTGGATTATTTGACACAAAAGAATTTCAGTATGAGCTAGTCAGAAACATAGAGATTTGTATGGGAAAGCAAGAAATACATATTCAAGGGAGAATGTAGGCCATCTCCAGAGTGAGATTCTTAAGCTTACATTTCTTCTTTTCCCTCCCTCCCTTCCTTCCTTCCTTCCTTCCTTCCTTCCTTCCTTCCTTCCTTCCTTCCTTCCTTTTCTTTCTTGTTTTTTTGGAACTGGGGATTGAACCCAGGGACATTCTACCTTCAAGCTTTACCCCCAGACCTATTATTTATTCTTCATTTTGAAACAGGGTCTCACTCAGTTGCGGAGGGTCTCATTAAGTAGCTGAGACATCTTCGATCCTCCTGTCTCAGACTCCCAAGAACTAGAATTACAGATGAGTGCCACCATGCCCAGCCCCCAGCCTTTCTTTTTTTAAAAAATTTATTTGAAAATAGGGTCTCTCTAAATCACCATGCACTGCCTTGCACCTGGGATTCTCTTGTCTCGGCCACCCAAGTACTGGGATTATTGGTGTGCACCACCATTCCCAGCTTCATGGTTCTTTATGCATGTATGCATGTATGCATGTATGTATGTATGTATGTACTGGGGATTGCACCCAAGAATGGCTCTTCTTTTAAAGGAAGCTTAGTGAGGGGTGGACATGGGAAGCTGTGCAAGAATGCCATTGGTGAGGTGATCTGGTCATCTTAGGAATCTTTATGTGGTCTTCATTGTCATCAATAAGATAGTTAGCAATGCTTAAGGTAATTATCACTATTGAGTGTGTTTCCAGTGTGGTAATATGCTCACCTTCTGGGTCTTTTGTGTGGTCTCTATTGTCTGATCATATGTATCTCTCCTGCTTAACTATTCCTAGGTCAGATAATTAGCAGTTCTCAAGGTATTTTACAACTGAGTGGATTTTCAGTATGGTGTTCAGTCACCTTTCCAGATCTTTTGTGTGGCCCCTGTTGCCTGATTAGTAGTTATTCCTTTTGAGGGTAGTTAACAGTGCTCAGGAAAATTATCATAGATGAATGAGTAAGGATTTTGAATTTCCCCCAAATCTGGGAGTGACCGTCCGGACTTGGGGAATGAAGGTATTGAGGAATTTAGCACAGTGTTCTATATTAAAATTACATTTTCCTCATCCTTCCTTTATGTCTCCTTTTTACCTATCTCTTATTTCTTCTATTCTACCTCACTTTGAACTCCAAAGTTCATAGTTTGATAATTTTTATTTGCTCTTTAGTCCTTCTGAAGTATTTTCTAAGGATATGCTTTATAGTGTACAGTGAAAGATTACAATGAAAGTTGTTCATTACAGACTTCCTCTGCCCTCCACTGATGTTGAGAATTCTAAAACAACAGCCTCATAAAAATAAGTTTCCACATAGCACAGTGTGGAAAGAGTTTGCATGTGTGATCGAACTTTTCAGACTGGCCAGGATATGAAGCATATTTTTTTTTTTCTTCCAGTTTTCCTTATGCTCTTTGATGGGATGGATATTTTAGCCCCAGAATATGAAATGTGATTAATAAAAAAAAGTCTTTCTCAAAAGCCAGTGTTTCCTTGGCATGTCGGCAATATGAAAAATCCCTCTCATTTTAATAAAAAAAAAAATCTGAGACTGCTTTGGTAGTACTCAGGGCTAAGGACTATAATATCAGGTTTTGAAAAGTATGCAAGGAAAATGCTATTCAGGCTTGGGATCTCGATGAGGTTATTTCTGGTATCACTGGGACTCCTGGGCTCTCCTGGAAAGAGGAGGTCACCCTTCCCTGTGGGCAGCAGGCTCAGCCAGCTTTGCTACAGTCTCCATCACTATAACTCAAACGTCAAGTACAGGCTTTTAGAAAAACAAGACTTGCTTTATTTAGAATTTTTCCCTTAGAAAATTTAAATTCTTTCTCTGGAGGGTTATTTGACCTTCTGATAGGTTATATACCAAATGAGAAAGGCATGTACATGAACTCAAGAAGGATATGTCTGTTAAAAAATGGGCAGCATATCTTGACCCCTATTGTCCTTCTTGGGGATCAGAAAAAATATCCCCAAATATGGTGCTTTGACAGGCTGAACACTTTGAATTAAAGGGCTTTGGAAGGACTTGGAAGTTGCTTTGGAGTGAAGATCTCTCCAATCTTCTCTTGTTTTCTCCCGTGATTTCAAGCACAGGTTCTCTTATCTAAGGCTTCCTTATCTTACTGAAGAAAATTCTTCCAAAAGGATTGCAGTAGTCTTGTACTTCCCCCACTCCCAAATCTCCTGAACCAGGGCAAATGAATCCCCAGAGAAAAGACAAAGAGTACTCACCACACCTGGATAAATCGCTCATGAATTCTGAGGGCACTCCTAGGGAATTACCAGAGAGATTATCTTCATAAAAGGACAACCTTTGTTTATAGCCAGTTCCCATTCACCTTTCGCTGTTGCAGAGGAATGTTGTTCCAGCTGTCTGTTCTTCAGCCCACTCACTTCCCTAAAACTAATTTTCTTCCCCTCTTAATTGCCTAGAGCCCCCCACTTCTCTCACTCTCACACAAAGAGAGCATTTAGTGTTTAACCATGTGCCCTTCTTTGAGTTTTATATTTTGTGAGGCTCCTATGCACTAATAAATCTGTGTGCCTTTTCTCCTGTTAATCTGTTTATTTTCAGTTCATTTTAGTCAACTTTCAGAGGGCAGAAGGGGAAATTCTCTCACTCCTTTGCCCTGAGACCTTCTCATCTGTTTCCTTTACCAGTCCATTCTCTACATGCACTAGAATAAGTTTTTTGCTTGTTTGTTTTGTTTTTTAGGAAACAAAAACTATCATCAGATGAATCCCGTGTCTGCATATCCTATCACTCAATGGCTCCCTATTCCTTCCAGAACAAAATCCAGCCCTGGCAGTATGTCATTCAGGAGTCTCTTGCTCCCAGCCTCCTATGCAGCCCTGCCTATAGAAAATGCCCCTCCCCATACCTGCATTTCATCCATTCAACACTGTTCATTTTTTCTTGAATATACCATGTACTCTGAAGCCTTCTGCCTTTGCTCATGGTGCTCCTGGAATCTAGACTGCCAGTCTGTCCACCAGGAAAACTTACCCAGATTCTACTGAGCTAAAATATAACTGCCTCAAGGAATCCTTTCCTCTTTCTTGCTTCCTCCCTCCACCGCTCCATTTCATCTCTCATTGAATTACTTTCTCTGTCCTCTGGGCCCTGCTGTACTCTGCACATCTCTCCAGTATAGACCTTGGCACACTGTTTTGGGATTAAGACAGTGCAGTGATTAATAGCACAGATTTTGAAATCAGATGGACTGACATTAAGATTTCAAACTTCCTACTGTTGGCTGTGTGTCTCCTGTTGCCCTCTCTCAGAGTTAGTTTCCTGTCTTTGAATTGAGAAAAAATTGAACCTCAATGCAAGGTCATGCAGACCCAGTGAGATCATGTGTATAAAACTCAGGCATGCCACCTGGACAATAGACACTCTTGATGAATGACTGCTACTGACCTTATTTCCATCATTGGCTCTGTATCTGCTTCTGTCCTAGATGAGGAGATTATTAAGAGTGAAATCATGCTTGATTTGTTTCTGTAATGTAAATGCCCAGCACAGAGCCTGGTCTAGAGAGTTTCTGGATTTTTTAATTCAAAGCCCCAGCAGAGGGTTGGCATCTTTGTTGAACAATGAACATTCAATATTACATTTGCAGTGTGAATTGTTACAGGTACCCAGCACCACCCGGAACATCAGAGATTGGGTTCAGCTCCCAACAGGAGCCTGTATTTGCAATGCTAAAGCCATTTCCTCACCATTCCATGCAGGTTCCTTTGCAAATTTTATGACTCAAAGATTAGAGAATAGTAGTTGTATTTCATCCAATAGTTGCATTTTACTTTCAAATGTTCCTTGATTTATCTAGTTCCTAAAAGTGCTCATTATTCTCCCAGAATTGCCTTAGATTCAAGAAATTGGGCCATTTTAATAGGTTGAATATATCCTTTCATAGTTCATGTCTTGGAAACTTTATCCCTAAATTCATAAGTTGGTGGTATTTGGAGGTGGGACCTTGGGAGACAGTTAAGGTTAGATGAGGTCATGTGGCTGGGGCCTCATGAGGGTATTAGTCGCTTTATAAGAAAAAGAGAGACCCAAATTAGCCCTCTTGCTCCATCTCTCTATATGATGCCCACTACCATGTTAGATGTAGCAAGAAAGCTCTCACAAGATACTGGCAGATGCTGTTGGACTTCCCAGTCTCCAGGACCATGAGCCGAATAAACCTAGATTGTATATGAATTACCTGGTATTATGGTTTGAATCTTAAACGTCCCCCCAAAGCTCATGTGTTGAAAACTTGATCCACAATGCAGCTGTGTTCAGAGGTAGGGCTGTTGGGAAGGGACAAGATAAAGAAGACTCTGGTTTCTTAAATGGATTAATCCATTGATGGAGTTGTAGCTCAGTGGGATTTGGGGGAGAGGCTTTGCTTTGAAAGCTCTCTCTCCTTCTTTGCTTCTTGGCTGCCATGATGTGAGCAGCTCTCTTCCACCATACTTTTCCAACATAATGTGCTGTCTCACTGCAGGCTTAAGAGCAACTGGGTCATGTGACCATGAACCAAAACCTCTGAAATCATGAGCCAAATAAATCTTTCCTCCCTTCCGTTGATTTTCTTGCATATTTTGCCATTGTTTGAAAGCTGACTTACATACCTGGTCTCAGGTATTTTGTTATAGCACCAGAAAACAGATTAAGACAGACAGAAACCAAAAGATAGGAAAAGCAAAATTAATTCTCTAGTGTAGCTGGAGCCTTCTGCAAACATCATGGGTTTTGGATCCTTGGAGAGAATCTTTTCTTGGAGTCCTGGAGCCTGAGCAAGAAGGCTCATCTCTGCCTTTGCCTGCTGTGAGGTCTTGGTTCAGCTGTACAGTAGCTTCCTAAGCCTCTGTCTGAAATGCATGGCACTGTGTTTCACCAGCCTAGGCACCTGTCTGGCTCAGATAAGGTGCTCAGTGAGTGATAATCTGCTAACAGTGATGTTTGGTAGGATTACTTCCAAAGGAACACAGTTGGTGCCCAGTTCACCCTGTGGCTACTGTGGTGACCTGGTAGAGGAGGCTTTGAGGTCTCCTGGAAAAGGACTGACTGTATGTATGGAAGGTGTGAGGGGTGGGTAAAGTTATTGCCCACAGACCCCATCTTAGTCATTAGAGGGATGTGAGGCCTCTATTGGACTGTGCAGTGAGGTATCTACCACTCCATACACCTGAGACCGGCTGCCTGGAAGCATGTCTAGGTTCTAGCAAGAGGATGAATGTGCCCTTGAGAGAAAAGGGGAGAGAGCTGTCCCAGCAGTGATGTCATACTGTGTGATCCAGGCAGTTCTGGGTGAGATGCCCATCTCAGGTGAAGGGGAGAAAACCATCCTCCCACCCGGCTTTGCTCAGTGTTCCGGTGACCCTTGACCTGGAGTGAGTTCAGGCCTCTCTACTGGGGTGGCGGGCCGGCAAGGAGGGGCCCTGCTTCCCTGAGCACTGGCTGCAGGGCTGTCTCTGGCAGAGCAGCAGAGATGCTCACTGTCTCCACAATGCCACTGGGGCTGTGCTTCCCAGGGAAGAGACTGGCACCTGGCAGGTGAGCAGAGTGATGGGGCAGTCTCACTGGCAACCTCTGGGTCCTTCAGCAGTCTTTATGGCCAGTGTGGAGCATGGCACGACCAGCAGAGCAACCTGGGGACCTGCAGCAGTGCAGCAGAAAGGTGCCTGGTGGAGACACGGAGAGGCTGCTGTGGTATCCATGTTCCAGACCTGGCGGTGAGGAGACAGCATGACCAGAGTCCTTGCTGTTCTCCTTGACCTTCTTTACACTCTCAGGCATGCCAGGCTTAAGGAAATTGTGGATACATCATATTATGCTGTATCTATATAGGTATTATTGGCAATATAAAAAGAAGAAGATTTACCCTAAATAAGTTCTAGGTCCCTTTTTGCATGTAGATGTGATGGACCTAAAAAGTGCCTTCCTCTGAATATTTATAGAAGTTCAAAAACATCTTCAGGTTCCCTCTCCTCATAATTAATTATAATTGTTCTCTCTGTTGTCAGGCTCCCCAAAACTCTGAGATGATGAGGTTAGATTATAATTGGCATGCATTAGACTTGAGATCAAGCTTCCTTCCCCTGTCTGGCCTTCCCTGGGAGCTTAGCAATAGGATCTTCCCTATTGCTAAGAACACCTGACCCAGGTGAGTGCAGGTAAGAACCTTGGAGCCATGGGGAGATTCCTGGAGGGGAACTCCAGTTGGGTGTTGGAGGCTTGATGCACAAGAGGGGCGGCCTCTGGTGAGAAAGAGAGAAGAATCTGTGGAAAGACTGAGGCCAGCAGAAGGGCAGCCACAGTTGAGAGAGCTGTCTCAGCTGGGAGTAAAGGGAGAAAGTTGTGGGGGGCAGTAGATGAGGGTGAAGGGGTGCACTGGGACCTGATCTCAGAGCTGAGACAAGCTGTGCCTGTTTTCAGAGCACCTCTGCATCCCGTCCACTCAGATGCCCTGCTTGAACCTTCAGCTACTCTTGGATCCCTTCTTGGTGCTGCTGTAAGCTTGGGACATCCCAAAGCCCCTGCCTCCAACGTTAGCTCTGTTTCTTTATGTTCCTTCCACTCCAAGCTCAGCCTGCCAGCATCTTAGCTGGGGGCAGGAGTCACTTGAGTTATTTGGTGCTGTCAGGCTGGGGCTGGGCCGGGAGGGGCTGGTGTCCTTGGAGGAGTCACAGGCGAGAAGCAGGCCCTGGAGACACTTGCTCAGGTAACACCTTCATCCTCTTAGCTCTTCCTTACTCATGGGTGATGTGGAGCGACTGATGCCCACCTGTGGGCCCCCCTGGAAATGACAAGCATCCTTCATGCTGAGTGAAAGCCTCTGCACAGAAAATTGAGTACACGGGAAGAACAGCAATGCAGTGTCTGCTAAACCAGATTATCAGACAGAAAAACCTCTGGGCAGTAGATGAAAGCCTTGGTGTTCTACAGGCTGCCAAGGGTTGCAGCTGAGAAGGGACACAGGTGTGCACAGGCCCCTGGAACGCTCTGGCTGTGGAGACCCTCCTGCCCAGGCCTTGCTCGCAGCCTCCAGTGTCTTCCAGAAGCAACCCAGAAAGCAGCAGGCAGTACTCCATGTGCATTGTCACTTCTGGGAGACATAGTGCTGTCCATGTGAGTCCACTGGGAAGGGAAAGTTATCAGCTAGCCTCTGAAACCCTCCTAGACCCTGCCCTTGTGTTTCTTTCCTTGGCTGATTTTAAATTATGTCTGTTCATGTCAGTAAACCACAGCCACGAGCTTGACAGCTTTCAGTGAACTCTGAGTCCTTCTGGCAAATTACGGAGCCTGAGGTGGCCCGGGGCCCTGAAGGTACGTATAGCTGGTGTCAGAAGCGAGGCTGCCTGTGGGGTCTCCTGTCCTCTACTCCTACAGTCCCGCAACCCCTTCCTGCTATCTCACAGTTCCACCCCGTGTCCCATGTGGCTACTTCCCAGGGTACCCCTGCCCTCTGTCCACCCATCAGAACTGCTCGCCACCATTATCCACCTCCCTCAGGCCCTCAGGGACCCTCCACTCTCAACACGGGATGACTCTGCTGTGCAGGCTGATGCTCTCGCACTTACAACGGGGTTATTCACGCATCCGCCCTTCTCCCTCCCTGCTCTGGAGGCTCTTCCCAAATGTGTTGGGACACAATTCAGTCCACAACAGGTGTACTAACTACGACTCTGTGTCATCTAGTTAGACTGCATTCGTAATGAACTGCCTCCCATTTTCTGCTTACAGATTCTTGAACATGGGTTGAGAATTTAGACACTTGGGAAGAAAAATCCTACTGTAAAACTCTTAGAATTTTATTACTTTAACATAATCTTTTTATAGATGGCTTTCTTTCCACTTAGCTCAACAGCAGAATTTATCATTTTTCTCTAGCAGTTCACCTTGATCAGATCTTTGTAAAGCACTTAATTTGATTTTAATATGATTTAGAGTTTTTGTTTTTTTGCTTTTCTTACATTTTTCTACTTACATACTTTTTTTACCTGCATGATATTCAATTGAATCACATACTTACAAAAGCAAATCCAGTGGCATACCTGGTCAGGAAACTAACCTGAGTGCCTCTTGGTGTGCACACAATGACCCAGGGCCAGAGAAAGTCTGTGGTAGGTGAGAGAAAGTGTGTTCATGGGCTTTAGGTATCATTCCACCTCGCTGAGGAAATGGATAGTTGAGCAGATGCTGAGTAAGTGAGCTTCTACCAGGTCTAGCTATTAAGAAAATATGTGGACCCTGAATCATCTCACCAATGATGGGGTGTGTGCTGTACTTTGGAAAGGACCACCATCTACTCATTGGTTAACTTCAAAAAGTGAAGTGCTACAATGAGCAGGCCTGTGCTAGGTGCTGGAGGCCAGAGTCAACAATGAAGGTCCCGTCTCTTAGTGTGGTGGAGGAGAAAATGACAAGTGACGATGGATAGCAACTCTATTTTGTGCATTTCTCAGAGCCAGAGAAGCTTTCTGAAATAGATATTGAGAGGATGTGACTGTATTAATCAGGGCTCTCAAGAGAAACAGAGCCAATAGCATGTGAGAGAGAGAGAGAGAGAGAGAGAGAGAGAGAGAGAGAGAGAGAGAGAGAGAGTGTGTGTGTGTGTGTGTGTGTGTGTGTGTGTGTGTGTGTAGAGAGAGAGAGAGAGAGAGAGCGCTTTGTTTTCAGGGTCTCCTTCATGTGATTATGCAGCCTAGAAAAATCTGCAGGATGAGCTAGTGGGCTGGAAACCAAGGGAAGAGTTACAGTTATGAATCTGAAAGTCACCTGCTGGTAGAAGAGCTATTGAGGCCTTCATCTGACTAGAGGGGCCCCACCCACATAATGGGAGGCAATTTTCACTACTCATAGTCCAGTGATTTAAATGTCAATCTCATAAAAAAATTAAAAAAAAAACTTTCATAAAAATATCCAGAATAATGTTTGACCAATATCTAGTCACGGTGGCCCAGCCAAGTTGACACATAAAATTAACCATTGCAGTGACATAAGACAGCCACCTGGTGATCTTGCTGCTACAAGGCCTGGCTGTTTGGCTTTATCATCTCTTAACCCTGTCTCAGATCTTTCTAGGACAACCTTCTCTTTCTTACAAGCCACTCATAACTCCATTGCCTGCAGGTAAAATCTGAGCCCTTCACAAGGAATGGGCCCCGTCTCTAGTGGCCCTCATCCCTATTTCCAGGCTTGTATCAGAAACCCAGATTGCAACCTCCCAGCTTCTGGCTCCATCTGGAGCCACCATGTTGTATGCCCTAAGCCGAGCTGCTCTCCAGCTGATAAATGACCTTGCAGGCTCAGCTCAACACCATCTCCCTCGGGAAGCCTCTCTGACCCCGTGAGCAGAATAGTCCCTCCTTCCTTAAGGACCTTCTTAATCAGATTTCTGTTGCTACAACAAAACATCTGAGACCAGGTAATTCTTAAGGAATAGGAGTTTATGTGGCTCACAGCTCTGGAGACTGGCAAGTCGAGCGGGGTCCCAGCATCTGCTGAGGTAACGAGGTGGAGGGCAGTGCGTGCTGAGACAGAGCAGGTGTGCTAGCTGGCATCTCTTCCTCTTCTTCTACATGTTGCTAGCAGGACCCTGATGACCTCATGTAACCTTAATCACCTCTCCAAGACCCCACTTCCAGTACCACTGACATATGACTTTGAGGATGAATTTTTCAACACATGAACTTTGAGGACACATATGAACCGCCACAGGACCCCCAACACTGTGTACCCCTGTCCCTGCACCAATCCTACTGGGTCAGAGTGGTCATTTGCACTCCCCTCCAGGAGGTCAGGGGCTGTGTCCTCTTCTCCTTGTTGCTCTTCTCTCCCGGGGAGGGACACGGTGGGGGCTCAGCAAATCACAGAGACAAAGGGGTGGTTTTAGGAAGCTCGTGTTCTTGGCTATAAGAACTTTGGAGTGAAAACTGGGAGGAGGGGAGAAATCCACATATTCCTGGGTCCTGTCTGAGGGGGACAGCAGAGAACATTGAGGAGAATCAAATAAGAAAAACTTCATGGGGAGCAATGTGTGCAGTAGAGTCTCCTTAGATATTCAAGAAGTGTCTTAGTGGTAGAAGAATATCCCCAGAGAGAATTTTCTGATTGCTCCCCAGAGAGAATTTTCGGATTTGGGTGGAAAGACATCTGACATCAGATCCTTCCTAGGACACTTTTTGGGAATGGGCTGGGCCTGACCTCTGCCTCCAGCCAGGACAATCACTTGTTACAAACTCCAGTGAATCAGCTGAGGGCCCGGAAGAGGGTGATGGCAGCAGGGCAGGAGGCAAAGGGTGTCCCCCACCGAACATCACTTTCCTAAAGAACACTTCCCAGCAGAGGTGTGTAATTGCTGAGGGGGCCGGGGAAGGTTGTCCAGTCTTACGGCATCACTCCCAAAGGGGCGCCAGAGTTGGACAAAATGTTTTTTCTCACATGAAAGCGACGGCTGTTGTTTGTCATGAGGACGAATAATCCGTGGGAGCCCTGGGCACCGTCAGCATTGCTATTCTAAGACTCACACATAGATCATAAAATAGCTCCCCCTTTTATGGTGAGAGAGCTACGCATTTTTCAAGGAGCACGCATCCGGCAGAGTTGTGGAGTAAAATCAGCATGGCTTTGGAGCCAGGGCTTTGCATAATAGGTACAGAATAGACACAGGAGGCGGGAGGGGAAGCAAGCTCACTGCTCTATCACTTACCCAGCTATTTACTACCATTTGCCTCACAGAATCCTTCAGTATAAGAATAAAGACTTTTTTTTTGTACTGGGGATTGAGTCCAGGGGTGTTCTATCTCTGATCTATACCCCTAGCCCTATTTTATTTTTTATTTTAAAGAAGAGTCTCTCTTAGTTGCTGAGGCTGGCCTCAAATCTGTGATCCTCCTGTCTTAGCTTCCCAAGTACTGAGATTACAGGCATGTGCCACCATGCCCAGCTAGAATGTAGACATTCTTATTTCTACTTTAGAGATGAGAAAATTGAGGCTCAGAAACATAAAGGACATGTTCAAGGTCACAAAGATGCCTGAAGCCTATATTTTCCTCTCCTCTCCACCCCTTTTTATACATCCTAGAAATATAACAAACTCAGACACAAACCCAGGGTATAAGCTGGCCGGCTCTTCCATGTCTGGATACCACAACTGGGTGACTTACACAGCAGAAATATCTTGTCTCAAAGTTTCAGAGGCTGGGAGTCCGAGATGAAGGTATCAGGGAGTTGGCTTCATCTGAGGCCTGCGTCCTTGGCTTGCAGGAGGCCCCCTTAGTCCTGCCTTCACATGGTCTTCCTCTGCATATGTGCATGCCTTGATGTTTCTTTGTGTGTGTCTCCAAATTTCCTCTTTCTATGAAGCCAGTCGGATTGGATTGAGTTCAGCTTGAATGGGCTCATTTGAACTTCATTACTTCTTTAAAGACCTGGTCTCCAAACACAGCTACATTCTGAAGTACAGAACTTCACTCATCACACCCAGCGGGCTTATGCTCCCTCGTAAAGGCTTTTCCACTCACATTGTTCAGGGTTCCAATACTTTGGATTCCAAACCCAAGCACTTCATTGTATTATACTGCTCCCGGGCCACTGAGACACACTGGAGCTTTTGCAGCTGAGAAGGTATGACAGAAGGAGGACACAAGACTAGCACAGGTCTGGACCAGGCTCCTGAAAGGCTCTGCTGTGAAGAGCACCCTGCCAGCCCTTGCTCACAGCTTCTGGCTTCTTTCAGAAGCAGCCATAGAAAGCACGTTTCTGCATGTATGTTTCTTTCTTCTTTCTCTTCCTCAGGAAGTATGACAGAGAACCAGGTGGCTTGAGTTGGCCTTTTATTAGTTGCGTTTCAAGGTGCTTGGCAGAAAGTCCACATGTAGCTCCATTTGATGCTGCTTGATTACAATCCTGAATCGTCTTTGCAGGTGGGCTGGGTGCCTGTCTACCTCTCCAGCCTCCGCCCAGCCTCTCCACCTCTGGAAGCAAGCTCCTCTCTTCCTGTGCTGGGATACCCAACATGCTTTGCTCCCTCGTGTCTTTGTGACTTTGAACATGCTGTTCCCTCTGTCTAGAAAACCCTTTCTATTGTCTCCAGGTTGAGGCAGGAGTCAGTTCCTTTGAGAAACTTCCCCAGTTTATCTCAGCAGGTTTAAGTGACTCTAAATTAAAGTGCAGGTTCTCTTGCAAACAACAGAGAGCCTAAACCCCCACAGTCTAAACTCCATGCAGTCTTCCCTCTGTATCTGCAGTGAATTGGTTCCAGGACTCCCTGACGATACCAAATCCACAAACACTCAAGTCCTTTTACAAAATGACATAGTATTTGCATATATCCTGTGCACATTTTCCCCTATACTTTAAATCGTCTCGAGATAATTTTGTGTGGCCAGTTGACTGTCCTAATTTTTAAACTTCTTTTAAAATAAAAGAAGGGAGAAAAAGGTCAGAAAATTCCAAGTTCCAGAAAGACGAGTCATAGTGTTATATTTTCATTTAGTTCTCTACTTAGTTCAATGTGCCCATTACTCAGATGAGATTACCTTGGCTCTCTGCTCACATACATTTTTTGGGCTATATGAGTAGACCTGGACCAGTTGCTCACTTTCATGTAGAGTGAGGGAGAGTACCCTGGCACTCTCATAACTTTTCCTAAGTGTTCCTTATTGCTGAAGATGCTGTCCACTCACCACTCCATTTTCCTACATGGGATGGCAAAACTAGTGTCTTTCTCTCTCTCTCTCTCTCTCTCTCTCTCTCTCTCTCTCTCTCTCTCTCTGTCTCATCCTTAAAAGGGACACTGAGCCACAAACAGAACAAACATCTTTCACAGGAGATTGTAAGCATTTTATCTTCTGTTTTCTATGATAAGGTGAGCTATCTCACAAGAGAAAAGCATGCATTTATTCTGGTAGTCTTACTGATAACAAGAATTAGTAGCTGTAGTTTGGTCTTCCTATCTGTTGTTTTCAAAAAGAGGAAAAAGCTAAAATATGTGATGCATGTTAAGGGGGTGTCATGGTTATAGATGAAATATGACACTGGAACATGGTCCTGTGGCCTCAAGCAGGAGGCCATGGAGGGAGGACCTGTAATGCTGTCTTTCTCTTCCCTTTCAATCATGACAACTCAAATGAGAGAAGGGATGTCTCTCAAGCAACTTGGAACGCAGCTCAGAGCTCTAGAATGGAGCAGCTTTTTGGTTTCTACTTTTATTAGATGAAAAACTAAGCTTAGCAAAAAAAAAAAAAAAAAAAAAAAAAAAAAAAAAAAAAAAAAAAAAAAAAAAAAAAAAAAAAAAAAAAAAAAAAAAAAAAAGCCAAAAAATTGATCCTGAAATCCTTTCTGTTACAAGTACATAAACTCAAGCAACTCAACATGAATTAATGTAAGTGAAAAGGTATACTTCATTGATTACTGTAAATGAAAAGCTCAGAAGTGTGTTAATTTAATTTGGGGCACTGCTGGAGTCAGGAGCTCAGGCAATTCCATCAGGTACAGTGCCTCTCTTTTCTATTTCGTGACTGTATTCTCTGCTGAGTTCTCTTCAAGTAGGCCTTTCTCTATGTGATGGCCACCAGAAGTTCCTGTCTTGTGTTGTCTTTATAACTAGCAATTTCAGTGGGAAAGGATCTTTTGCTCTTAATAAGCCCAACAGAAGCCCTAGAGTTGAGTCCCACTGGATTGACCCAGCTCCTGTGCCTGCCACTAAACCAGTCACCTAATGGAAACCACAGTGCTTGAGATTGGTTTCCTTTCTTAAAACAAAGTAAGGATACTTGTGATGATTAATTTTATGTGTCAACCTGATGGGGCTGTAGCCAACACTTTGTCTGGATGGTCAGGAATTTGGAGGAACATGGGAAATTGGTGACAAATTTGGGGAAGAGATATGTGGATAGACCTCTCCAAATGGGCAGAAGCCATGCAGATGACTGTGCCTCATGTGGATACCCAGCCAAGGGTGACCACTGCACAGGAGAATTCTAATGACCAACTGCTCAGTAATCAGATTGAGCATCGACTCCGTGCTAGACTCTAAGCCACTGGGGAAGACAGTGAATAAGACAGATGAGCTCCCAGGCTCATGGACAGTGCATTTTGATGGGAAGCAATCAAGCAAGTAAGTGAGTGGGGCTTGTGTGATGATGACTGTGCTAGATAAAGGTGAAGCACCTGAAGGAGGAAGAAATTCACTTTTTGAGCCTCTGTGTGATTCTGGAGGCAGGCTGGTCAGAGGTGTGCGAATGCTGGGTGCTGGTGCTATGTCCATGCAGCTCATGGTCTTGAGGGGGACAGACTTTAGAGGACTAATGAAGCACACAAGTCAACGTGGACTTATGGGTCGTGAGATGTCAAGGGGAAAATGGAGCAGTACTTTCAGAGAGAATAAAGGAAGAATCCTAATTTCACTAGTGTATCACTCAGTTTAGCTGCCCCAACAGAAGCCATACACGGGGGAGGGGGTGGCATAATGGATGAGCATTTATCTCTCATAGTTTGGGAGGCAGAAAGTCGAAGACCAGGTGTCAATAAGGTTGTGTTCTTGGTGAGAGCCCTCCCTCTGGGTCACAGATGCTTGTCTGCATCCTGGAGCTTTGAGAGGGAGAGGGAAGAGGAGAGAAAGTGGGGAGAGAGTCGTCTTGCTCAGTCATCTCTCAGGAGTCTCTTCTTCAAGGGCACTAATCCTGTCATGAGGAGTGCAGCGGGAACAGAGGCTGAGAAGTATGAGAATGGCTTCTGACATCCAGGAGGGATGCTTGAGTCTGGCTGGGGTCATAGGGCAGGATGTGATGGGGGAAGACCAAGGCCAGCGGCTTGGCACACTCTCAGCTGCGTTCATCACAGCTGATCTGGCTTTCTTGTTCGTCCTGGGACTTCTTGAAGCTGTTGCTGTTGATGTTAATGGAAACAGACATAAATTATTCACAGGTTACAGCCAAGAGTTGTTCAGTGCTACAGAGGGACTAAAGAAAAATACCGTTCACTGAGCACTGACCACAGTCTAAAAAGTGGAAAGGCCTGGCTCTCTCTTTAGGAGAAGACTCTCCAGCCAGCCAGCCTTCAATCAGCTGCTTCCTGCGGATGACCTGGGTGCTTCTGTTCCCTTGGCGGGGAAACTGCCTGGGCCCTTCTTCCCTGCTTGCCTTCTGCTTGCCTGTGGGCCTGGGAGAGCTATGCAGAGAGGCTGCTCTGAGCGCCAGGTCTGCATGGGCTCCTCCCTGCACACATATTCTCTCTCGTGTTACCCCATTGTTTTTAATACCTTTTTCATGCTTCTTAAATCTGGGATGGTGTTTTATTTGTTTCTGTGTTTCAGGCACTTTTCTTCACTGCACTGCAAACAACATCAAGTCAGAGGCCTCTTCTGTCCTTCTGCTTTGAATCCCCAGGTGTGACTGAGCATCTGGCACATACCAGGCACTGGATAGGTATTTTTGAAATGAAATGAAATAAAACAAGCTAGGAACTTGTGCTGAGAACTTCTACAAGCAATGGGTCATTTCAGACTCACAGTAACTTGATGGGAAACAGTGTATTTCCCCCACTGTATAAATGTGAGGAATGAGGTCCAAGGCTGCACAGTGTGTAGGGGTAGACCTGTGTTCAAGTTCATGTTTGTTTGACCCTCTGACTCTCTTCCCTTGATAGGCTTGCAAGTTCTGCAGACAGCACCACGCACCTGTAACAGGCAAAGTAAGTGCAACCTCCACACTCACACAAACACTGCTCTATTTTACTTCATAAAGCACCTCATTTGATCCAAGGGCTAAATTCAGTCCTGCCCCTCCTCTCGGGTTTCAAAGATTTGCACGTGGATGTAGTGTTCATCCTTTGTGAATCTCATGGAGCTTATGGGCGTCACCTCTATAATCCTATCAATGAAACAGAACTTTGATCAAGGTGAGAAAGTGCTCAGATGATTCAAAGCTACGAGAATATAAAATATTGACAATTATGCTGTGCTCATCTCAGAATATTTTACAAATGCATTACAAAGGATTTTTTTTCTGGGGTGACAGGGCAATGTTGGCATATCCTCATTTTCTATAAAATACAAACCACTGGCATAGTAGCTGAGAACCTAGGGCCTCCCTAGGCTGTTGTGGAAGTCCTTAGCTCTTTTTCAGAACTTGAAGACTTGATGGCAGTTTCACCTTCCTTTTGATCTGGCTGCTATTTCCCGTGTTAACATGTCCAGGCAGGCACAATAACTCCCCATGCCATCTTTAATAACTTGTTCTGTCTTCAGAACCATGTTTTGGGAGAAATTTTTGTTTTGAAACAACTTGTGGGTAGTGTTGAAAAGTACGTTTGTTTTCTGGGTATCTGAAAATCACATTTTTGGAGAAGAGCTTGCCAGAGCTTTTGATTGG
The DNA here is from genome assembly GCA_004027655.1 of Graphiurus murinus. NCBI lineage: Eukaryota > Metazoa > Chordata > Mammalia > Rodentia > Gliridae > Graphiurus > Graphiurus murinus. The sequence goes on from PVLC010021318.1 coordinate 19,174, forward strand.
AGGTTAGATAAGCTTCAAATGATGGTCTCAGTTCACAGCCTTTCCTGTGGAATCCCAGATCCTCAGAGCTCTGGAAAGGGAAAGTGGTCGTGTAACATCAGAGGCCGCAGCTCAACAACCATGACTGTGTGGCAGAGATGGCATGACCACAAGGTCTAAAGTGCCTCCTGGATGGAAAAGCATCCTTTGCAACCTTGGAGGTTTCCAGGGGTCTCAGCTACTATGCTAGTGGTTTATATTTTAGGGGAAATGAATTGATACTTCAACATTGCCCTGTTACTTCAGAAAAAAAATCTGTAATGCATTTTCAGAGACTACAGGACATCAAAAGGACCAGGACATCAAAAGGCAGGGGGTCGTCCCCTGGAGACATAGACCACCATGCCTGGGGAGGAGTCCTGGACCACATAAGCCCAGCTAAACGTGGCTGGTCAGCGTAGAGCCTTTCTTCATTGGCTATTACCATTGAATCATGGTTGCTCAGATTCTAGCTCTCCTTTAAAGTAATTGGGAGAAAAAAGATACTACGTCATTGAGATCCAGGGGTAATAGTGATAAAGAAATAACCCATATGAGAAAAATTGTAATTAAAGAAGTACAATGAGAGTATTCTTTTATACCTTTTAAGTAAGTTAGTTAAGTTGGAAAAAATCGTAACTCTCAGTGCTGATGTGGTAAAACTGGCACAGCTGTGTCCTGAGAAGAACGGTGTAAGTGGACACAGGCACACTTTGGAAAGTAGTGCAAGATACATGCTACTGCTTTTCACCTAATCATTTTATTCTCCAGGGAAAGAACTTAATGGAAAAGAGAAACTATATAAAAAAAGAGGTTCATTGCAACAGTTTATAGAAGGGGGAAATGAAAACAAGAGGTATGCACCTCTAGCAATCATGTGGACAGGAACGAGGGCAGCAGGAAGCTCCTTGTGTGCGGGGGGGGGGGCAGCTGTTGTTGGGGAGGGCTGGCACCTGGCAGCCGAAGGGGAGGAGCCTGGTGATGGAAAACAGTGAGAGCTGTCGGATATTGGAGCCTGGGGCGCAGCAGTAATAGCTGGAACTCACCGAGTGCTTCCCATGTGTGTCCTTTTTCACCGGCCCCATAGGTAGGCACTTGATTTGTCCACACGAAGAAGCAGAAGCACAGAGAGGTTAGTGACCCACATGCAGTTCAGAAGGCCACAGGGCTAGGTGAAGGGGGCCGCATCTCTCTGCTCAAGCAGCCCTCCAGGGGTGACGCATCTGCTACCTGCACCCTGTGACCCGGGCTTCAGTTCCTCTTCACAAGAACCACGTTGGCAGGACTGTTACCTCCCAGCAGGCCACTGGACAGCAGGTTTGGTAGGAACATTGAGTATTTTATGGCTAGGAAAACAGGCTCAGGGAGGGGCAAGTTTGTTATTCATAACAAACAATGATTAACTGGCAATGTTATTAATTAGTATTTGTATTGGTACAATATTAATACATAATCAGTTGATGCAGTCTACAGGCCAAGCATCCTCTCACTTAACCCCCCCTGCCCCAGTGTTGTTGGGGTGATGTTTATCATACTCATTGTGCAGATGTCTGGAGAGTTGAAGCAGTGTCCTAGGACCATGCAGCTGGCACACCCATCACCTCAAGCACTTATCATTTTGTTGTCTTAGAAATGTTCAAAATCCTCTCTACTGCCTATTTTGAAATATACAATGAATTATCAACCATAAGCACCCTACCATGCTATAGGACATTATTTTTCCCTTCTATCTAGTTGTACCCCGCCCTCTGTATCCCAATTTTTCTCCAATTTTCATGTGCCAATTTAAAATAAAAACAACAAAGTTCAACACGGTTAGGGTTGATTTTTAATGTGGTATGGGGGGTTAAATGCAGGGCCTAGTCTGTGCTAAGCACTCTTTATCACTAAACTATACTCCAGACCAATATTATGTTTAAAAATTACCTACGTTGATACATGTAGATAGAGGTCATTCATCTTATCTCTTTAGAAAATACCCTTATATGACTCTTAACCCACTCTCCTCTTGGTATACATTTAGCACTCTTGTCTATGTTTCTCTTTTTTATTTTTTTGGTACTGGGGATTGAATGCAGGGACATTCTACCTCTGAGCTACACTTCCAGCCCTTTTTTATTATTTCATTTTGAAACAGGATCTCACTTAGTTGCAGAGGGCCTTGCTATATTGCTAAGACTGGCTTAAAGCCTGCAGCCCTCCTGTCTCAACTTCCCAAGTACTGGGATTGTAGGTGTGTGCCACCATGCCCGGTTGTATATATCTCTTTGTATATCTTTGTATAAGTATGGATTTCGTGATCTCATAATTTGGTCATATTTATATTTATGGAATAAAATCAAAGTGCTCTCTAAAAAAAGAAATAAGAAAATAAAAAAGAAAAAAATAAACACACACACACACACACACACACACACACACACACACACACACACAGAGCTGGGATTGCAGGCAGGTTTCCTTCCCAGAGGTCACAATCCTGTCACCTCCCACTTCTGTGAGATGGTGGAACAGGACACTGAGTGCCCACCCGGGGTGGCAAAGTGGCCCCAGGACATTCCTGGCAGGAGGCCTTGGAGATTCTTGGAGAAGCCCAGTTGTGTGCCCTGGGGCCTGGCCAAGCTCTGGCAGTATGGCCCAGGATACTGGTTGCCTGGATCAGTGGGGGTTCAGACAGGCTGGTCTGGCAGCTCAGTTTCCCCCCAGCTACTCCCTTCCTGAGTCCTGTGAAGGTGCAGAAAATCATTATGGGAAAGCAGCCCTATTGCGTGCAAAAGAAAAAAGGAAAACCAAATGCTAGGGGCTGGCAGTGTTGAGTTTTGAGCAGAGGAAACAGAACTTTCTGGAGTTTGTAGCTCACTTGCCTACACCCACACATGTCTGGCAAGTTGGAGTCGGCGTTGTGGAATGAGGGAAGTGGCTGCAGTGATATTTCTGGGGCTGGCAGGCTGGAAAGCTGCGCTGATGCCTAGGGGAGGTGGCGCTGGCTCTGGAAGGGGCGGGTCACACTAAAGGCCACCTGGTCCCACTGACTGGCCTTGGTGCCACATCCCTGACTCCCTGATGCAGATTCCACTTCTGTCACTGATACCAGGACAATACTCTCTGTTCTCATTCTAGAAGCTCTTCCTATTCCCTAGGGAATTACTGTGGTTCAACTGTGTCTCCCCCACCCCAAGCATATGTTGTAAACTTAATTCCAGTGCAACAGTTTTGGGGCAGCAGCAGGAAGTGTTTGAGTCCTGAGGGTTCAGCCTTCATCAGTGGATCCATGCCAATTATAAAATGGCTCGAGGCTGCCACTTGGTTCTCTAACTCACCTCCTCTTTGCCTTCAGCCTTCTGCCATGGGAAGATGCCAGCACCATGCTGTTGGACTTCTCAGCCTCCAGAATCATGGGCCAATAAATCTCTGTTCTTCATAAATTTCCCAGTGTGTGGTATTGTGTTATAGCAGCACAAAGCAGACTAAGACAGCAACTGATGGCAGGAGTGAGAAGTGATCTCTCTTTGGATGACAGGTTGTCCCTGCCCGGGAATCTGCTGTAATTTCCATCTGGCAGACTGTCCACGTGATCAAACTTCACACACTCAGGGGCACGCTTCTGATTGGTGAGTGACAAGAGGACCCTTCTTTTGCAGATGGGGATGGATACTGGTTTCTATTGAGTCTCATGACCTCCACTTCCTCCTCACCCTTCCATGATGGTGCAGAGGGCAGAAGAAGTCCCGCTCATAAGAGCTCGAGGGTCCTTACAAGCTTGGAGCAGGGAGAGGCACCTGTCTTCACATCTGTGGATTTTCCATGGCTCTGCATACTCATTATTTTAGCACCTATTTTCTTCACTCACTAGTCCAAAACTTCTGGGAGCCTGAAAAGGGGAAGATATGCATTCCATAAATAAAATTCTCCAAATTTTCAGTGCCAAAATAATAGGACTTCTTTGGACCTGTCTCCTTGTTTGTGAAATAAGCTGGTGGATATGGATGAGCTTTCAGTTGCTTTCCATCTCTTATTTTGTAGAATTATAGGATTCTCCCCTGTTTACTCAACGCTTGACAGCTCCTAAGAGTTAAACAGGGAATGGTCACTCTGGGGCCAGGGGACCAGGCACTGTGTGCTGCTGTGCTCGACACCTCTTGGCACAGTCCTAGCCAGGCACCTTGGATCTACCAACGAGGTTCCAGGAGATGGATACATACATGTGGCTGGGAAATGAGGTAGCTATTGGCTTGAAAAAATGACCTAATAGTGCCTCTAAGTCCTGGAGTCTGAGGAACAGGAAGCAGACTTAAAGTGTTGCTAAGAGGGCCAGGCATGGTAGTGCATGCTTATAATCCCAGTACTTGGGAGGCTGAGACAGGAGGATCAGAGGTTCACAGCCAGCCTTAGCTACTTTGTGAGGCCCTCTGCAAATTAGTGAGACCCTGTTTCAAAATAAAAAATAAAAATAGGAGGTGTGGCTTGGAGGTAGAATGCCCCTGGGTTCAATCCCCAGTACCGGAAAAAAAAATAGCTAAGAGTTTTTTTAAATAAAAGGAAATAATCTAATAAATTTTGAATTCCTTTCTGTGATAAAAATCATATCTACATTGCAGTTCCTTTTGCAAGATGAGCACACAGAGGATCAGAGAACTTCAGTGAGCTGTCCAAGGTCCCACAGGCAGTTCTTGGAGGAAATAGACCTTGGGGATCCCTTCGTTCTCTGGGCCTCAGTTTTCCCATTTGTAAATTGTGAACAGTAATATTACCAATCTCATGAAGATGTAAAGAAGTGAGTGCATACACATAATGACCTAAGGAAAATGCTTCCACTCAGGAAGTGTTAGCATGTGTGACAGCCGATGCCCCTGGTGTGTGAAGTTCACTCCCTGGGGAACCCAGGCTCCCCTGCCTGTCACAGAACTCAGCAGCTAGCATGAACCTGCACTGGAAGATTATCTGCTTTCAAAGGAACCCAGTGCCTACCTCCAAATGAGCCTGCTAGCATCATGCCGACCCCAGTCTTATGAACCAAACCTCACAGTTTAGGTAGAGCTACCTGTGTGGAGTTTCATCTCTGTCTGGGGGATACTGACTTGGTTTCACTTAATGCCAGCTCACACTGGGGCAGAAGGCAAGGTTAAGCTCATAATCCTGTGTGGGAACAGAGTGATGCTGGAGGGCTTCAGCCACGTGTGGGCTTCCTCTTATGGTGACAGCCTCTAATGATGATGTGATCACATCTCAGTGACTATAGATGTACACACACAGGTGTCTGCATATTCATGCATAGAAAAGTCTGCAAGCTCCACTCAAAGGGGCTAATGATGACTATCCTAGCCTGGTGGACTCATGATTGGCTTCTCTTTATTGATTTATCTGCATAATCTATTTTTTCAATGAGCACATACTGCTTAATAAGGTGACATTAAAACAAAATAGCTGTTCTTTGCTAACACTCTTCGTTTTTTTGTGCTGGGCACTACAAGACTATATATATGTTCTAGCCCTTGAAGTTTCATAGGTATTACTATAAGGAAGTGGTTATTCTTTCTAGACATTCAGAAGGAAAACCAAGACTCAGAAAAACTACAGAATAAAGACCATTTATTATCTCCCCAAAAAGATCTTTTCCAAAATTTGGGGTCTTGCAATGACTTCTCTTACATTTTTCATTAGAGGAGCAAATGATAAACTCTCCAGCCCCCTGTCTTTCTTGTTAAGCAATCAGTGCCTCCTGGAAAGTCTTTCTCTTTCTCAGCTGTTTGGGGAGAAGTTTCCATGATAGCATGGGTTCAAAGGATCTGTGCTCAACTCTGAGAGGCAGGCATTGCTAAACTCTTCTGGGTCCAGAGGCCATAGTCCTTTGTCCCTTGGCTGAAACTGTCTCCGTGAAGGGAGCCAGCATGAATAGCCTGTGAGCACAGAGGCCTGTCTTTCCAGGTAGGCTTCCTGAGACTGGGCAGATGGGACTGCCCAAACTGGGGGAGCCCAGAGTTGGCCTATCCTTGCCCTGTACAACTCTGACCCTGCAAAACAATGTTGGCAAGGCATAGGATCTGGCACTTTTTTTTTTTTTTTTTTTTGGTTTTCCAGGGCTGTTATCAAACAGTTGTTAAAAGGCTGTATTAAGTGAAGAAGTTACCTTGATTTGGCCTAGTAGGGGAAAGGAAATGTTTTTAGTTGTTTTATGCATTATCTAAATTGAGCCTTGCTGACTGCTATTGTAAAACCAGGAACTCCAGAGCCAGTGTCCTCAGGCTGAAGTGAAAGTTAAAGGAGTGAGTGGATACCAGGCATCTGCAGTTGTGGAGGCTCAGGAATTGTGGCTAGAATCTTCTCTGTGCTCTGCTTAGCAGAGCTGGATGGACTTATAAACAGGTGCTTCTGTGTGAAATGACATGAGAAAGGTCTGAAAAGGACACTGGAGAGCTCAGAGATGGACTCTGGGGTAGAAGGATATTTACAGGGGCATACAGCCACCATTTTCCTCTCTAGTGCCAGAAAGGCACAATTAGAGGTATGCATGGGGCATAGTAACCATCTTTTGAATATCAATTGGTTCTAGACAAGGTCTTGATGCCTTATTATCGTCTTATTTTTCTTGCCACAAGCCCAAGGGTGACAATTACTATTATTCTTTGAAGCTCAGAGATGTGAAGATACTTTCCCAAGGTCACACAAATTAGTGGTAGAGCTCAGATTTAGACTCAGATTGGTTTGACTTGAAGACTTGGGAGCTTCTCAAATACTGAATGGTGAAGAGGTCAAAGTTATAATAGGAATGAAAACCAGAGGAGGCCAACAGGGGAATCTTAAGTACCCTTAGGGGATACAGCACATCTCCAGGCTCCATGCCGGTGCTCTCAACCTTGGCACTACCGTCATTTGGGGTGGATAACTCGTGTTGTTGCAGGTGCTGTTCTGTGCACTGTAGGTTGTTTAGCATCCTTCCTGGGCTCCACCCACTAAATGCTGATTGCAGCTCTTTTCCTCACAGTTGTGATAACCCACAACATCTCCAGATGTTGGTAGATGTCTTCTGGGACACGGTGCACCCTCCCCCATGAGAGACACTACTCTAAGTACAGTCTGCTCTACATGATGCCTGAGTGGTTGTCTAACCCTAACTGAGCTCCCAGTTTACATAACTGCTGATTCCTTAACACTGTCACTTGAATGCTTCATGGCCTTCTCAAACTGAACATGCTTGAAATGGAACTCCTGGTCCCTCATTAGTGTGTCCTCTCTACCTAAGATGGCTAAAGACATTTGCATTCACTCACATGCACAAACAAGGATCCTCCAGCTCGGCATTGATCTCTTCCTTGTCTCTCACCCACACGTCTAATAGATCAGCAGGGTCTATTTGTTCAACCTCCAAAATATTTCCCAATTCTTCTGTCCACTGAAATTGGGAAAGAATTGTTCCCAATTCTCCTCGACCTCATTGACTGACTCTCCTGAATGGCTCTGCTGGCCTCTCTGTTACCATATGCCCCCTTTCAGTGCATTCTCTGAAAGAGAGAATAGTGGTAACAAAAAAGTGGTCTTTTGCTGTTGTTGTTTTGGTAGAAAGGATTGTACCCAGGGACATTCTACCTCTGGGATACACTCCTAGCCCTTTTTTATTTTAGAAACAGGGTCTTGCTAAGTTGATGAGGATCTCACTAAGTTGCTGAGACTGGCCTTAAACCTGCAATCCTCCTGTCTCCGACTCTCAAGTACTGGGATTACAGGCATGCACCACTGAGCCCAGCTAAAAGTGGTCTTTAAAAATAACATAAACCTAGCCAGGTGTGGTGTTGTACACTTGTAATCCCAGTACTTGGGAGGCTGAGACAGGAGGATCACAGGTTCGTGGCCAGCCTCAGCTACTTAGTGAGGCCCTCCACTACTTATTGAGACCCTGTTTCAAAATAAAGAATAAAAAAATAGGACTGGAAGTATAGCTCAGAGGTAGAATGCCCCTGGATTCAATCTCTAGTACCTTAAAAAAAAAAAAGCATAAATTTGATTATATCACTTCTTTCCTTAGGTCATTTCAACTACTTCTTATCACTGGTCGAGTAAAATCCAGACTCCAAACCATGGCTGTCAAGGTCTTACAGGTCCTGGTCATGCTGTCTGATCTCATCAAGAAATTAACCTCTTCATCTTGCTGAAAGCCACACATTCCTTTTGTTCTGCTCAGCAAACAAGGCAGCTTCTTTCTGGTTTCAGAGTTTTTGCACTTTCTATTCCTCTTATGCAATGCTTTGCCCCAGAGGCCACCTGGCCCCTCTCCCAGGCTTCTACCTACACTATTTCCTTGCATGGAGGTGCTTCCTAATATCTGCGTAGCCAACTTCTTTTAATAAAGATATTCTATTAGGTCCTCAGAGAGACTTTCCCATCCAGCCAATCCTAAGTACCTAATCTAATTGTTTCCTCTCTCTCAGGGCTGTTTCTGGTATCTCATTTGATAAACATGTATTTAGATGTCTGCTTTTTCTTCCCTAGTAGGAAACTGCCTTGCCCATTAACCAGTTTTGAAAGTTTTTATAAATGAACTTTTCAGTGGGGTTGGGATTCAAGTTCCCATGGTTTTTTCCAATGAGACTGAGAAATGGCCTCTATCTATGAGCAGCTTCACTAAGATTTCTATTACTGAAGCACAGAGGTTAGTACCTGTGCTCAACTCACTTTACTTTCCAGATCACCCCCCCGCCGCCGCCGCCCCAGCACTGGGCAGCTGCCCTGGACCCTTGTAGCAGGTTGGTGTGCCCAGGAGCTGTCCTTGGCTCTGAGATGGTCCAGCAGCAGGGATGGGAAGGAAAGTGCCTGTGGGGATTGTCTTTGTGTGTGCAAAAGAGGGAGTGCTGACCCTCCAGCTCTGTGAGTCCCTGGAATTTCTCAGTCAAATCGGGAGGTGACTTGCAGCAGAGGCAGCTCTGGGGAGGCAGCGTCTCCTGTTTGAACCCCAATCCCCC
>PVLC010021319.1:0-28081 GCA_004027655.1 Graphiurus murinus
ATAATAAAGTATAACAATTTTGAAACAAAAATTAATTTCTTCATATTGTCTGTCATTCAGAAATGTCTGTCAATGTATGGAAAGGATTTAGATTATTAATTAATTATATATATTTATATGATCAACTTGAACATGAGCCAACAAATATTACTAAAAGACTATAAAATGTGGTATTGATGAATATCAACATACAAGTTTCATCAAGTAACTAGGAAGTTTTACTTTATGTGCATAATGTAAAAAACAAAAAGCACCTCTTAGCATTATGTCTGAATTACATGCCCTCTAAGGATAGGATAGATTTCATTCTGATGCATATAAGAACAGGCTTACCTGTCATTAAGTCCAGCGTCCATTATGACTGGCTGATGTCTATGCCTTAAGTGTTAAATATTTTTAATTTTATGCCTCCCTAATAGTTATGCAAATATATTCTCAAAATTGTAAAATGTAATTGGTTGACACCTCATTCTCACTATACTACAGCATTACAGGGAGTCACTATTATTTGTTATTTATTTATCTCATGGGTAAATTTTATGCTGCTTTTTGTCTCTTTTCTTAAGCAACATGCATAATAAACTTACACAGCACATCCATAGAAAAAATAAACATTCACATCTCATGAAACATTTTTTTAATCTTGTATGTCCTTCCTGACAGTATCTACAAGTTACTAAACATCTGGATGAAAATTAAAACGTATTAACTGTAGAACTATTCAAAAGTTTGGAAATATGTTTTATATATCTATCTTGGTTCATAGATATTCTTTGTGTTTTAGAAATATCTTGGTAATTAATTATTTCAGTCTATATGCAGATATGCAGAATACTTATTGATTAGCAAATGTTCATGCAATTAGTTATTTATATTGATGATTAGAAGTCACCAGAGAATCATTATTACTGATTTTTTCTTTTGCCTCAAGTTCCAATATGGCTTAACACAGCATTATTACTAATCCTGTGACATTACAATGTTTATATTTTGTTTGGGGTAGGTTTTTGCTTTATTTAACTGTGTGGTATTGGCAAAAAGTTAGACATATGGATCAGCAGAACAGAATAGAGAAACTCAGTAATAGGCAAACACAAATTTACAAAATTGATTGTTGACAAGGGTAGAAAAGTGATTTAGTAGAAGAAAGACAGTCTTACTAGTTACTTGTGTTAGAGTCACTAAATATCATACACACACACACACACACACACACACACACACACACACACAACTTAACCAACTTAACCAAAGTCTCAGACCTTGCATAGCAATGAACTCAAAATGGAATTAATATAAATTGTGAACCTAGAAAGATCTTAGAAAAAATATAGGAGAACTCTTGGGGTCTGGGACTAGGCAAAAGATTCTTAAACTTGACACCAAAAGCACAATCTAAAAATTGGAAAATTTATACACTGGACTTCATCACAGTTTTAACTCTTGCTCTTTTAATGATCTTATGAAGAGGCTGGAGCTACATGCTATACACTGGAGGTATATATTTATGTATAATGTGCAAAACTCTTATCCCAGAAAGGACCAATTTCTAGAACATATACAGAAGTCTCCAATTCAACAGTAAAGAAACAGACAATTCAACTAGGAAATGGACAAAAGACATGAAGAGATTTTTTTAAGAAGATATACAGATGGCAAATAAGTACATGAAAAGAATATTATTAGTCATTAAGGAAATGGGATTTAAAAACAATGAGATATTACTGTACACTTATCAGGATAACCAAACAAAAACATGGTGACAAAGCCAAGGAAGGAAGCTACAGGCTGGAGAAACCACCACTCACATATTGACTGTGAGAATGTAAAATGGTCAATAGTTTGGCAATTTCTTGAAAACATAAACATGCAGATACCATACTACTCAACAATTGCACTCTCAGGCATTTATCCCAGAGAAATGGGAATTGTGTTCTCACAAAAATATGTAGATGAATGTTTTGTAGTAGCTTTATCTGTAATAATTCCAAACTTGGAAAAACTCTGTGGTCCCGTCAATGAATGGATAAATCACAGCACACTCATACCATGGAATATTACTCTGCAATGAAAAGGATCAAAGTATTAATGCATACAACTGCTTGATGAATCTCAGAGAATTATACTGAGTGAAATAAAAATCCCCAAAGGCTATCTACTATGTGAGTTTATTACTATAACACTCTTAAAATAATGAGATTGTCAATAATCTGGTTATGATATGACAGTTTTGTAAGATATTACCATTAGGGAAAACTGGGTGGATAAATTTCTCTGTATTATTTCTTACAAATGCTTTTGAAACTACCCCTGTTTAAAAATGATGAAGGTTTAAAAAAACTTTAAAATATATTTTGTTGACATATTCATCATGGCTACTGAGATGTGCTCTTATTTTTACACCTGAGTGAGACAAGTGCCTTTCTTGTCTCTCCTCAATCTTTGCCCTGGAAATCAGAATAAATGCTGGAGAAATTAAATAGGAATCCAAAGGAATTCTAGCAATTTCCTAGGGAGTTCTTTGCTGGCTTATGCAAGTAGAGGTGACAAAATACTTTAATATACTTAGGGAAATAAGAAAGATAATGGAGAAAACTAGAAACCATAAGAAGTTGGGGGATGAGGTTTAAGAGACAAAGAGCTTGGGAACAGAAATCTCCTCCCAGCTACTCATAGGGAAGCACAAAGAAAGGATATTATGCAAAAATAGATATTTAGGGGAATAAAACAAAACAAGGTTTTTGTTGTTGTTGTTCCTTTTCCATCACTCCCACCCCCTGCTGTGAGTCCTGCCAGGAGGAATCTTTGCATGCTAATGTCTCCGTATTTGACACAGCCAGTGATAATTGCACAGTGGCCGATTGATTTCTGACTCGCCCCTTTGCATCAGCCCTGTGACTGTGCGTTCATTCCAAGCCTCACGGATTCCAGCCCAGCAACAACAGCAGGGCCCACCTTCACCCATCAGATAATAAAGTTTAGTCATGCAGCTTAAAATAAAATAAGCAAGAAGCAGATGGCAAAAGGACAGAATGTAGTGTATTTAATCTGTCCATGTTTACAAGGAAGCAATTGTCTTCTGAGCTCCAGAAAACAGAGCAAGGCAAACGAGCAAGCAGCTCTTTCCTGGGCACATATGACACTGTTTACCTAGGTGATCTGGAGTTTGGGGTCAGTTGACCCTCATCTTGCTGGGTTCTCTTTCTTGGAAACCGGAAACAAAGCCAGCCTGCTTCTAAGGGTAGGCAGTCATTGAGAGAAGGTTAGCAGCAGAAGGCTCAGTAAACACTTCTGAACAAAATGACCAGATCTAAATGAAACTACTGTTGGACAAAGTGAACCTCTCAAGACCGGGTTGATCATCTGTAATAAAAGAGCCATCAGAGCAAACGGGCAAGTGCTATACTGTTTAGTGTAAACAGTCAGGCAGCCGCTGCTATGAAAACACAGGATGGGGATCATCGTGGAGATTTGATCGCAATTTGGCTGTTAGGAGCTGCTGCCAGGCTGAAGAAAGAGCCCAGAAAAAACAACTTTGCCTCCTCTAAGAGGGCACTCTAACACTGAAATTTGCAATCCTGGCTTGAGCCTTTTGCTTGAAATTTATTCTCAGTCCAGTTCAGATGGTCCCTGAATATATTTCAATGATGTGTCAACTAAGGTCCATTTCAGACTGACAGAGTGGGAAGCCAGGGCAGAGACTGAGGTGTGAGAAGGGTGTGGAGCTGTGCAGCTGGAGAACCAGAAGCTTGGGGGAAGTGAGAAGAGAGGGAGAGTGAAGCTTGGGCTGATTACCTGTTTTCTTATGTTTAATCATGTGATGGGGGAGAGACCTTCTCAAAATTTGCATGCTTTTAAAATCATTGCATTCAACCAGCACTTGGGAGGCTGAGACAGGAGGATCTCAGGTTCAAGACTAGCCTCAGCAATTCAGTGAGACTCTTAGCAACCTAGCAAGACCCTGTTTCAAAACCAAACCAAACCAAAACAAACCAACCAGCAAAAAAGGGCTGGGGGTGTATCTTGGAAGTAGAATGTCCCTGAGTTCAATTCCTAGTACCACCACCAAAAAGAAAAAAAAAACAACAAAGGTACTCAAACATAAGGAACTTGGGGATGAGCAAACTGAGAACTGGAGTAGGTCTGACTCCTTCTCCGTGGCCATGCTTTCTTGGAGTGTGTGAGTTCCAAAGAGGTTAAAGTGCTGCCCACACGAGAGCTGCCCATGGATGAGCCATTCCCTTCACTGACATCACCCACAGATGCTAGGTGCTGTGCCTCATCTCCCCATACTAAGTATGAGTCAGGAGCTGAGTGAGAAAGACAAGAAAGAATGGGCTTCCTCTTCTCACTGTGCATCTAGTCTCAACAACTCAGAGTCTTTCCCAAGTACTGCCCCCCTCCTTCTCGGAGTTTCCGTCACAGAGCATGAGCACATGTGAACACAGCCCTCTCTCTCACATTCTCAGTTTCATCTGTGTCATTTTTTTTCATCCATTTGGTCAGCTGGGTGGTAGCACTCAGATTACAGAGTGTGCAAAATAGCCACAGCTGCCACCATCATAGAGCTTACCATGGAGATGCAGGAGAGACACAACGCCTCGACAGCAAGACCCCTCCCTGCACTCTATGACACGAAGGCCACACCGTGTATTCAGGTGGTTTCATTGGAGAATAAGTGACCTCAGGAGTTCAGTGAACTCATCTGGTATGGTGACTCCTAAGGTAGATTTCCTTTATAAAAATATACCAAGATACCAAACCTATAATTTGGATTTTTTTTTCTGAAAGCAAACTATGAGACTTTCTAAAATGGGTTATAATAAACCATAGTTGTGTCATCACCATTAAAAAATGAAATTGCCCATGCTGTAACAGAATGAGAGATTGGAACCCGTCCCTGCATTTATCACGCAGACAGAAGAAATGAAGACGCTGGTCAGCAAGGGAAGAATGAAGCAGACACCCGGAAAGCACAACACTGAGGGCTGCCCGCCAGCTGGGTCCCTTCACCCACACTGAGGGTTTTCCCAGGATGCTGAACCTTTAGTGCTAAACCCAGGAATGTTCCTGTCAAGCAGGGTGAGTTGGTCGCTTTATCAGAAGTTCCCAGATCCCTGCTTCCTCCTGCATTGGATTCCATGAGACACTTTTTTTAAATTCAAATTATGCTTCTCTGATTTAGGTTCCTGTCACTTGCAGAGTCCTAACTAACAAATGGTTAGTAGTATTTTCCACTTTGTAAAAAATCGTTGAGTCTTAGAAAAGGTTTGAGACAAAGTAAATGAAATCCTGATTTTAGAGAGGAAGAAGTTGGCTTGGGGCTTCAGGAACATTCCCCAGTTCACATGGCAGTAAAGCTCTGGCCTCTGTCTTCTATCCCAGGAGCTTTATTTTTTTTTTTTTCTCTAATGGCTCCCTCCCAATGAGCAGTGTTTTTGCATCTTGCAAAAAATGGATTCAGCCCTGCATGGGCAATCCATCAGTCACATCCTGCACTTTTAAAGAGACTTCCACCCACACTTCTGCTGCTCCAAGTTTGGGGTTTTGTACACTTCCTATACGCCACCTTGCTTTAAAGTCTACTACTGTTGTCCATTTCCCATCCATGGTCTTCATTGCAGCTTCACTACAACAGAAAATGGGATAGTAAGAGTAACCAGAACTCAGGAATTACCACCTTTGGGAGCTTTATAAATATCTGCTTTAATCCTAAAGTCAACTATGTGAGATATGTTTTGTTCTTTCTTTGTACGGATAAAGAATTTAATGCTCAGAGGTCATGAAGCGACCTGTCCAAGATCACACGGCTATACACAGAGCTTCTGCCTCTGAAGCTCATTCTTTTCTCTCATAATTAATACAAACTTCTAGGTATATAGACCTCAGTCTTTGGAAACATACTCTTTGTTTGGGAGACAAAGAAGAGCCTGTACAGACTTTCAGGACAGAGAAAGCCCAGGGAGGATCTCAGTTGACTCAGGACTGCCCCATGTGGTACAATTCTACTGCTACTAGAACAGCACAGACCCCAAGACACATGGTAGTTTTCATTCACAGTCAGTTTATATCCACTCTAGAATTTCCCCCTTCATATATGTGGAAGGACCTCAGAATGAGTGTTCCTTAAAAGGAAGTAAAATATTTCAAAAAGAAGGTGAAAGAAAAACAGGCAAGATCTTTTTTTTTTTTTTGATGCCTGTTATTTTATGATAGGTGTTGATTATAAAATTATAATTTTTGAAAATAATAGAATTTTAAAAGTGATGAAAATACAGAAGAATAAAGCCAATTGTAGAAAATCATTCCAAATCTACTTCCTCCAAGTCTCCATTGTAAAGATTTTGCTATTTCTATTTATTCTTCTAGGTTAAATACACACATGTGCACACACACACACACACACACACACACACACACACATACGCACTATTTTTGCAGAAAATAAATGCATATAAAATGGTTTCGTGACAAGTTTTTTTACTCTTAATAATAAATTGTGAATATCTGTACATGTTAATGAATACTTACATATTTTTAATAGCATAAAGAGTTAATCTTTACCCAGATAGATGCATGTAGGTATGGGTTTTATCTGTTGTTTCCTCTTCCCCCTCCCCCATCTCCAAAATTCAGGCCCATCCATGAGTAATGCAGTCAGTGTCTGATGAGCTGAAGTATTTAGTAAGCTAATGTTCACTGTCCACAGCAGGAGGCCTGCACAGCTTGGCTGATGAGAAATGAACTGCCTGAAGCGATCTTTTAATGGCAACTAATTTCCCATATTTGATTCTCAGCTTAGCCAACTAATATCTAGTTCAAGCGTGACAAGGCATTCACAGTTTCTTTTGAAAGTTCTCTATCTGAGAAGCCAAACAATGTGTTGGGGGCCATCGTGACCTTCTGAGATCTTGTCCTGGCTACTTCAGACACAACTTTGATCAGCCGGGTCAGTGATCTTGTAAGAAAAGGTTTAAGGCTGGATGTCTTTATATTGAGCTCTTTCTCTTTTTAATTCTCTTTTCAGATAACTTAGGGATGAGAATTACCAGGCAACAAAGTTTGTAAATGTCAACTGAGACTCTTCACAGAAACCTACATCTAAGTCTTCATATTTTCATTTTCTTTCTGTTTCTTCCAAATGGTTTTATATCAATTGGTCTTTTTCATTCTTAATGCATTTATGATATCTAATATGTATTAAGCTTCCCCATCCTTGCCTTAAACAAATCCTATTACTCTGTGATTCTATCCCATTACACAGTGATTATTGAACAGAGCTCAACTTAATTGGATATGATCATGTCCCAGTATGTAGAATTATCCAGGAAAGTTAATATTTTTAGTTGTCACCAATAGCCACAAACAGTGACTGTATTTTGTATTTAACAAAATAATCTATTAATGGGTTATTTTATATTGCTTTTTAAGTGACTCTAAAATTTCTAAATTTTTAATAACTACAGTATGACCAGATAAGAGGAGAAAATATTCAAAGACCACTTGATCTCAAGTTTCACAGCAAAGAGGTAGGTGTGGGGCAGCATGATGATCACTAGTGCCCCGGTCTTATATGTAGATGCATACACACACACACACACACACACACACACACGACAAATGTGCATGCAAGTACGCACACTTAAGGTTTTTCTATTATCCGAGCAAAATGTCCTCACCCCCTTCTCCCTATCTTTCACTTCTCTTTCATACCTCTGGTTTCTGGAAGACAGAATTCTGAATATCTTTATTTTGGACTAGATTGCCATTTTTCTATTCTGAGACAACCTCACCACTTTATTTGCACTTTAGTAACAATGGCAATCTCAAACATTACTATAAATCATTTGTAAAAGCCCAAGTTGACATAGGCAGCATCGCAAGCCTCAAGGAGGGAAAATGTCAGCAGGCTGTTGGGGACATGCTAGGCTTGGGGTCCTCACTACAAACAGACTAAAGCATGAATATGTTTGTGTCCATGAGATAATCTTGAGCCATTCATTCTAGAAACTAACTTTCACACAAAATTAAACTCGAGTGGTTCATTTCAGATTTCTAGGAAGAACTGAGATCATTGTTTGCCTTTGAGAAAGGTCAGTTTGGATACACCTCTGTCTCAAAATTCTCTTAAATTGCCCATCAAGCAGTTTACCTACTTTTAAACTCACTGATATTGATTCACTGGCAGAGAAGAAGTTTCCTAGCATGGGCACTTTTGCTCTTCTATGAAACCTGAGAAATTATGTTATTTTTCTAGACTATCTTTATCTTCATATGGTGTAAAATCACACAGTTGTTATGGCAGTAGACTCTGGAGTTAGAGAGGTCTGGCTAGGAACCTTAATTCTATCATATGTTCTTGATATGAAGTTTGCAAAGTCTTAGTTCTTCAATCAGTAAAATAAGAAAAACAATACCAGCTCATAAAGCTGTCATGAAGAATAGATGACATAAAGCACTATTTATGCTTTTAGATCAGTGGTTGATATAAAATTATCCAAAGCTATTATACTTACTATATTGTTGTTGCATCAAAGTTCAGTCAAATTAGGCAAAACTTTTAGGATAAAAGATTTTTTTAAATTTAATTTAATTTTTTTTTTTTTTTTTTTTTTTTTTTTTTTTTTTTTTGCGGTACTGGGGATTGAACTCAGGGGCATTTACCTCCGAGCTATACCCCCAGCCCTATTTTTTTTATTCTTTATTTTGAAACCGAGTCTCACTAAGTTGTGGAGTGCCTCACTAGGTAGCTGAGGCTGGCCACGAACCCAGATCCTCTGGTCTCAGCCTCCCGAATGCTGGAATTACAAGCGTGCGTCACCACGCCCAGCTAGGATAAAAGATTTTTAGATACTTGGTTAGGTTGCAAACACTGGTTCACTAACATTCCATCCCAATAGATAACAGTCTCATATCTAATATTCACCAACATCAGAATGCATTAAAAAACCTTAGGGAAGTTTTATCTTTAGGTGTCCGTGTTTATTTGGTGTGATTTGGTTTGGTTTTAGATTGAATTCTTAGAATAGTAAGTTATTGCAATCTTAGATTTCTTTGCTTTTTTAACTTACTGATAATGAAAAGAAATTGGTAAAGTAATAACTAAGAAACATGTCAAAGACTGCCATGGAAAAGGAGGATTGGCATTAAATATTTTTATAACCTGCACAGTTATATTATTACTTGATAAATTCCTGCTTTTTCTTTGCTGCATTGTATAATATGGTAGCCACTAACCTTTATATTAAAATTAGATCAATTAAAACTAAATGAAGTTAAAAATTCAGTTCCTGAGTTCTCACTAACTACTCTAAAGTGCTCAATACTCACTTGTGGCTAGTGGCTACCATATTGGACATTGCAGATGATGGGAAATTTCTATCATCATAGAAAGTTCTACTGTACAACATGACTTTCTAGGATGCCAGAAGAAAATAGCTTCCAGATGGACTGAGTCTTACTGTGCAGAATTCTCTACTGACTTTACGATCTATAAATACTGCCCTATATTATTTATAGTACTTGGGCTAAAGTAGCCTGGTAAGGTGCCCATTTTTGAAATTTAGAAGATTAATCTAGTCTTGACCCACTCTTGGACCCCATGTTAGCCTAAAGAAGCTTTGTCAATTCTGTAGAAAATGGGGGAAATTGACTTAAAGTCTGACTCTGCAAGATGACTCTAAACCAGTTGGGTTACTTGTCACCAAATGAGAGAGATGGAGCCCCGCCTGGTGGAGAAGTGAACAAGGTGTTGAAGATAGACCAGTGCTAACAGATCTCCCCCAAGGGTTCACCTTGACCTAGGACAAGCATTAGCATGATTTACTTAGTATTGACACTTCTAATGAATGATACAATGAGCAGTTACCAGATGCAATTTTATATAAACAAAATTATTATCTTCATTTTGAAGAATTGTGATTTGGTGTTTTTAACTGACTTGTCTAAGTTTGGCTATCCAGAATTGATATAGTAGCTTGATGGGATTTTAATCCAAATTTTCTGATTACAGATTCCAGATTTCTCCCCATAAATTTGGGTATGTTATAACTTCAATAATAAACATAAGATAGTATTTTTGCCGGTGTGGTCAGAGAGTGTATTTTCGTTTTGAACTAGTGACATATATTTCATTAGCATGAGCATATCATTTACACATGAACCTATGATTCTAATAAGAATGTCGTAAATATAATATAAATACAATTATTGTATTTTTCAAACCAGAGTACCATGGATACAAAGCAAAAAGTGTATTTGTCTTATTATCTCTCAAAAGCTCACCTGACATATGCCAATCAGGTAATTGCTTGTGCAAACGGATCATTAGGTGCACAATTACCTCATTTGAAACACAAATTCAGGGCTGAGTGGAAGCGGTCCCTGCATGTGCAATTTTGTGAGTGTACTAATCATTACACCCAATATGGAAAAATTAGCCTTTAAATTCTTTTCCCACCTATGGCTTTCTGTTTCCTTTGCTGATAGTACCCATTAAAATCAAACAAACATGATGTGTTTTCTGGACATAAACAATTAGTCACTTTCCGTCATGGAGACTTGAGTAAACATGTACATAAAACCAAGTTGTGTATGCAAACTTCCCCTCATTCCATCCAGGCAGGGTAGTTCTCCCTTTACCCCAGGCTTCAGCTGACATTCTATTTCATAACTGTTTGCATGGAAATGATGAAGGCTTTATTTTATTTTATTTTTTTCCTTTCCAAATACATTTGGCAAAATCTTCCAAGCTGTCTCCTTTATGGCAGAATATTGTCCCTGGCCCATTTATATGCTAATTGCTGAAATGTTACCTTTTACTGACAAGTATTTACATGTTAATTAACTTTGGGAGGAGGGTTAGAAATACTAGTTTGCCCTGTTTAAAGTGATAAAGGGGATGCTCTTTCCTTTCAAGAAGAGAACAAAGACAGAATCATAAAAGGAAATTATTTAATTACCTTCTCCAAAGAATTAGAAATATATTTTCTAACCTTT
Organism: Graphiurus murinus; assembly: GCA_004027655.1. Classification (NCBI taxonomy): domain Eukaryota; kingdom Metazoa; phylum Chordata; class Mammalia; order Rodentia; family Gliridae; genus Graphiurus; species Graphiurus murinus. Next base: position 10,999 of record PVLC010021319.1, read on the forward strand.
CTCTCAGTAGAGAAATTCTCCAGATTGTGACCAGAGGCACAAAAGGATCAGGGAGTGAACATTCTTCCTTTTAATCTGACTTCCAGGTGAACACATCTGGTGCAAGGAATCTAGGTCAGTGATAGTGAAAGGGGAGGAAAAAAGACAAGAAAAAGAAAAAGAAAAGCAGACTTGGAAGTAATATATTTTTAATTAATTAGAAATACCTGAGAATAAACTAATTCCATGATAACCTATGTGAATAAACTAGAAATACTCTCTTGACCTCTCATTTTGTTGTACTGTGTGCATCCTGGCAGTCACTGAAGGGGTTGAGGGGTGTAGGAGAGCTGTGATAGAAAGGTGATGTGAGGAAAATACTGCAGGCCAGACTGGAAGGAACGAGCAAAGTAAGAATCAATATTGCTAAAAGAACTAAAACGAAGAGTACTTTGAATTTAATGAGCAAAAGAAATCTTTACCATCATGTGCAGCTCATCAAATGGGAGGAAGGACCAATAAAGTTTATCCTTGTCACCACGTGGAAGGATGCTTGAGGGAGAAGACGATTTAGTGATGATCAGGGCTTAACGCCCTCTACGTCTTGCAGACTCATAAATGTTCATGCTTGTCCTAATGATATTCATAGAATTCTTTGAGAAGTTCAGTTGTAGGTAAATACCAGTGAGTCGCATGGTCTCCTGTTTTGTCATCCTCTATATGATTGACCCATAGCCACTGTGGCAACAAACCCTGGCGATTTTACCTGGTCCTATCTTTAAAATGTATTCAGACCTTGGTCTCCATTTCTGTTGCCTTTGTAGACATCATTATTTCTCTCCTCAGTATCAGTCAACATTACCCAACTGGTCTCACCAGTTCTTTCTTTCATAGTCTTCAATTCATCTTTCATACTTCAGCCAGATTGAGTTACTAAATCCTCACTTCACTGATTTATACATTCAGCAAACATTTATAGGGAATATTTCCTGCCAAAAGCTCAATGAGAGGTGTGTGCTACATGTCCATGTGTACTCTAAGAAATTCGAATAGATTTGAAATACAAATTACATACCTATTCACCTGAGATTTGGGGATCACTTTCATAAAATATAAGAATGTTTAAGAAAATTATTCTGTCAGCTGTAAACTTTGGATTTGAGACATTTTAGTTGTCTAGTTCTTTAAAGAAGATAGCCATATTTGTAATTTTTCTATGAATGTAAGTATTTAAAGTTTATAACTTTTTTCTCTAATATCAGATATCTGCCTAATAGAAATATCTTTAGTGAAGCTACCACATAGGGAAAATAGAAAAACAGAAACTTATATTTATCCTTCCTAACTTCTTTACTCTTCAAAAGAGAGGTGGTGAATGGTATAAAAATAGTGAATTCAATATGGGAGAGAAGTGGGAAATCATATATATTGAGATTAGAGGGGAAAAAGATGGAGATAAAAGATAAGTTCAAAGGATTGTATGTGTTGTGGGGAAGAATAATGAAAGGAAGAAAATAGAAGGCCAAGAACAGAGAAAATACACACCACACACACATAAAATTCTGATTTCAAAAGAGAAAAGTAATTCCTGATAGGGAACATGAAGAAATATAAAGTTTCTATATTCATCGACATATATTTAAAACTGCCATGTCTGGTAATAGCATCATTTTGCAACTGAAGATGGATAGGTATACTTTGAAAGACTCTGCTGTAATAAGGAGATATGATATGCTAATAGTTTTATTCATAAATCCAAGCATTATATGCAATCTCAAACTTCTGATTAGAGGAAGAGAGCTAATATCAGTATTTTGTAGAAAGGAAGTAATTTTCTGATTGTGTTCTACACAGAATAGCATTATTGCCCTGTTGCTTTATTTATTTATTTTTTCCTTTCACATTTTGTTTGGTCTGGAGCCAAAAGAAGAATAGAGTCTGAGTGCCAGAACTTGGAAAGATAATTAGGGCCTTTCCTCCAACTGGCTGGCTGCAAGTAGGCCCTGAGAGCTCTTTCTCTAGGAAGTAGCAATCTGTATGAGAAGAAAGATCAAGTGTTTTCGTTGTTTACTTTTGTTTGTATGCCAATGTAGCTCCAGCTCTAGCTGTATTTGCACCTCCAAAGGGCACTTGTCTAGACACAGAGATACCTATAGTGAGATAAGAGAACTGTCCTCCCTACACCTGGTGGAGAGTGAGGGGCATATGAAGCCACGGGTAGAAAATAGTTCACAGAAAAAGAAAATTACAGTAATTGGCTATAGCTAAAATTTAATGAGAATGGTATGTTATGGAAATGTATTTACATATTTCTTTCAACAAATACTTGATAACAAGTTCAAGACTATTTTCTAGACTATTGGAATACATCAATGAACCAAATCACCTGCTCTTATAGTCTGGTCAAATGATACCTACTTTGATTTTTTTTTTAAATTTTGCTTTATTAACATATGTTTAAAACAAAAATTATTACCAGTTATATTAGATTATAATCATTAATTCTACTTTTATGAAAAAGAAGTAAATGACTGGGAGAGTAGAGGGTAATTTTCCCCTTTTAATAAGAGTAAAAAAACTGCCTGGACTTCGAAGTTCTAATTAAATCCCACCTCTTGCCCTTGCATTGCCAAAAGTGTTTTCTATTTACACACAAAATAGTTTCAAGGAAAAAAATCCGTTTCTGTTCTGTGTAGGAAAGGAGCACAAATCTAAGAGATGACCATGAACATCACAGGAACATGCTCTGGAAATGTTTTATATTTGAAAATAAAAAGGTTTTTATCATACCCAGTATTTTGTTAAATTTCCCTCATGATCCACACATAAACAGCACACTGGAATCTTCTCATTTATTATTCATTTTTACATGAAAATTTGAATATGCAAAGGAAGAAATTATTAAACTTTTTGGGGGGGACTTCAGAAGCTTTTGTATAAAAAGAGGAGGAAACAGTTCATTCTATGTCCAGTCAGCAGCTATGGTAATTCTCTAGGATGATAAAAATACAGCAAGATACGGAATTAATGAACAATTGTCTTAATTTTCAGTAAACATTATTATTTGAAGGTCTCTATTTCTCAAGTCTTCTATTGTCTAAATTTTTATCTCCTTTCCTTTTGAATACTAGAGTTAATGACTGAAGTATTCACGTCAGAATTTTCCCCTTTTATGTAGCCCTCTCAAATCCCACAGTTCACATCCACTTGAAACACACATAATTATAAAAGATGAGAGACCAATTATTATCTTCTTTCCACCCCCATATCCTCACAGGTGCCTGGCTACTTCAAGAGTGTGAGCTAATCACAGGGAAGATTCATGCTCAGTTCAGCTGCTTCATTTGATCGACTCAAGACTGAGTTCAGCAAAAGTGGTCTGTCTAATGAAACTAATTTTCATTTTTTTCTTTATTAGTTTTTACTGGATTGGGATTGTAATAGGATGAGAGAAAAAGAAGCGTGGAATGGAAATTTAAAAATCATTTTCTCTGACCTTTTATTTCTATGTTTTTCTTTTTAAAAGTTTGTTACTTGCTCATTTCCTTTTTCTTTCCCATGCTCTTTTGCTTTTTCCTTGATTTATGAAGATGGGGGAGAGGTGTTAGGAAATCCATGATCTGATTCTGAGATAGTCTGATAGGCCTCCAAATTTTCAGCTCTATTGTAGAATGATCTATATACTCCACCCTGGAGCTTAACCTTGGCCCCACCATTGCAGAAATCCAGGAGAGTCTCTCCGTCGAGAAAAACAGAGGAAATCAAGTCATGGGAAACTGTATGTGTATATTTGTATGAGGTTGTATAATTATGGATTTTCACTCTCATATAGTAATTATATTTTTGCTAATTTTTTCGTAAAGGCTGTTATTATGCTATTTAAAATCCAATGCCTAATAAAGCAAAAATTCACCTTTGCAATTCAGTTTTGCTCACTGTAACAGAAGAAATTGAGCAAGACTTATTCATTCCTTTACTACCATTGTCAAAATAAAGTGCTGTTAGAAATTAAGAATCTTATGTCAAAAATTTCCTAATTGAAAGTAACTGAAAACTTGAGTCCAACGGACTTTTTCAAAAAGGTATAGAGGAATATCTTACATAACTGAAAAGTCAGTAAGTAAGCCAGGAGGATTATCCTATAAATCAGTAAAGTCACTCAAAGAACCCATTTCTTTTCTTATCTTTTCTCTTTCTTTCCTCAGGTCAGAAGATACCTGCCTATAGCTAATGGGAACTATTTGTTTCTTATTCACATCTAACAGGAAGGAAAAGTATCTCTTATAGCAGTTCTCTTGGAGAATCAAGTAAATCCTCCTCCCCCATAAGCCTCTAGTAAATGTATCTAAGTGTCTGATTGCTCAGTTGGTTAAGTTCTCTGAACCAATCACATGGTCAGAGGATGGGACCTGATTGTTGACTGGCTGCACCAGTCAAGACCCACACCTGAAGGTTGGGATGGAGTCAGTACACTGGCTAAGTGGATGAGATGTCACGCTTGAGTTATGATAAAATCAAGAAAAAGGGTGAATGTGTGCTGAGAAGTTCAAAATAGTACATATTCACCTTCAGGTTGAAAGTCTGAAGGGTCAAGAAACTCTCAAAATGTCATTCTGAGACCTTGAATGAAATTTAGAACCTCAGCCTTTGGATCAACAACTTGTTACAAGATGGTGACTGTTGGTGCAGGAATCATTAGTTCAGTAACACTTTAAAATTCTAGTAAAATGAGTTTTACATGCATAAAGTGCATTTTTACATAGTGCGACTTTTATGTGCACATGGTGAATTCGTAGACTGGTTTTTGTATCTCAGAGAATGGACATTCAGATGCAAGGATTGTATGAGAGCTACCTTTTACTGAGTTACCCACAAAGTATGTGATACTGATTAGCCACGCACATTGCACATGCCTTGTAATGACACCAGTCTGTGGGTGTGAACTATCCAGGAGGGACTGCAGAGAGTAGGTCTATCCTATTGCACATGTTCTATCTCTAGAGATATCCTGGCCCAGCCCTATGATTTGCCAACTTTAGCACACCAACGTCCATTTTGTACATTGTAGAGAAAGCTCTATACGGAGAAATCAAACGATCTTCATTTAAACTGATATTTTTGATAGAATATGCAACTCTCACTCTATAGATATGAAGGTATAAGTACTGTCACTTTCCTCTTCTTTCTCTGAATCAAACTAATTTCTTTGGTGATGACAGAGAATACAATCTTAGACATTATTAAGACTTGTCCTCATGTTCCTTCTCCTGACCTTTCTCCCACCTTTACCTCTAGCTCCTTTCCACAGCCACAGTTCCTTCAAGTTGCTCAGTCTTCAGTCTGTATTCCACTATTTTTTTTTATTATACTTCTAAGCAAAGACCTTCTCTACAGTAAGGAAGCAAATTCTTCCTACGTCTTTCAGTCTCTAGGTCTTTCTATAGGTGAGTCCTGTATGGAACATAGTTCTCCTTTCCCACTCTTTGCTTAGTCTATCCTAATGACCTCTACTACTCTACCCTGTCTTTGCCTTTAGAGTAAATAGAGTTTCCAAATATAAGTTGCATGCCGTTAATTCGTGAATGTCTCTCCTTCTTGCTAGACAGTCACTCTCATGTGATCAGTGACCACGTTGCATTTGCAGGTTCCAGCCTAGTCATATGGGCAATAAAATTCCATACATGTTAATCAAATAAATGAATGTCTCACTTGGTAGACAGAAAATGACTTAGAAAGAAGAGAAGGAAAAAATTTGGAGTGCTCAGCATCATACTAAGCATTGCTTAGTATATTATTCTCACAGTAACCTGAAATGATAGATTGCATTATCTTCATTTGGCAGGAAATGAAGCTTTAGAGGTTGTTTAGCTTTGAGATCACAGTCAGTGGATACCAAGAATATCTGCCTTCAACTAGTACTGTAGTGTGATTTTTTTTCCATGATCTCATTATCAATGTGATTTGTCCTTTCCTTCAATAGTTTTTGGAACAGGAAGTGTTGGTAATGTGAAATATCATTAGTTTTTCTTCAGAAAAAAATAGATGGAGAAGGTATGAGGGAGAGAGAGAAGGGAGGGAGAGAAGAAAAAAATAAAAGGAAAGGCAAACTAGGTGTGAAAATTTAGAGAGGTGCCCCCTTTTCTAGAGCCCTGCTGCTTATATTTGGCCTCCATCATAAATAGGAAACCAGCACTGAATATGGATCTCTAGAGAGGACGAACTATTTTCCATGAAAGCAATTTGATGGAGATGGCTTGTAGGGGGTATGCCTTGGAAAAAGTGTGGTACTGAGTAGCAGCCCAGCTTCCTCAGCACCACCAGCTGCCTCCTGAGCACAGCTCCACCAGGTGCCTGGCCATGCCCCCAGCAGAGCCACTTCAGCCCGGGTTGCAAAGTCCTAATTTCAGCCTGCTTCAACCTTTCAGCAGGAAGAAATAAAGGATTACTCTGGTCAGTGCCCTTGTCAGCTGTTTCTCTGAAAATAGGGCCTTTGATAACAACCAGAAAAAAGTGATTGTGCCACCACCCTTGCTTCATTTACATAACTGAGATTGATGAGAAGGGAAAGAAAGTGTTTACAGTGCAGGAAGATAGGAATTTTGGGATTAAGTGGGAAGCAAGCTGAAATGAGCTGTCTGGGGTAATTATGAAACACATACTTCATATGTTTTCATTAGATATTGCTATTATACTACACCAGGCAAAGGAGGCTGATTAAACTACTGTTCAGTATATAAATGTATGCATAAATTACAGGGAAAATAGTTACCTCTTTGCATTTCAAGAACTCTTCAGGAACCTTAAAGAAGTAGAAATTTAGCTATAGGTATATTGCATATGAGTAAAACCATATGTGAGGGGTGTGAAGTTGCAACACAGGTAGCAATTGTGTTTGCAAACTATGGTAATTAAAACTTAATGATTATGAATTAAAAAAACAAAAGTCAAGATGGCGATAGGTTACACAATATAAGAAGTTACAACAGCTTCATGGTCATTTTTGTCTATTGAAAAAACAATATCCTTAAGATAACCTTTACATGCATTATCTGAAATAGAATTCCCGTCTGCTATATATATGATACACACTTTTACTTAGGTGCTCAAGACAAAAGGAATGGTTTCTCATCATCTCATGTTGAGGAAGCTTCAGTGTCCTTCTGCTGTTAGTGATAGTCATGGTATCATCTGCTTCTGTAGTTCTAGGATTGTGAACTCCTCTCCCCCTTGTTCCATAGAGGCCTTGCCTAAGTCTCTATTTGCCATAGAAATGAAGGAGAAAATGTATTTCATCTAGCTCCACTGTGTTGGACAAACAAAGCAGTTTTTCTCTGCTCTCACATCACAACCCAGAAGACTCCCGTGATCCCAAAAGCTGTAGAGATTTCTTCCCACCAACAAACATGCGATCAGTTTTGCAATGGACACAAGCTGGGCATCCTTTAATTCAATCCCAGTTCCGACACAGTCTACCTGGAGAATACATCAGAGCCCACAGGTTGACGGCTCAGTCCCCACGACTGCCCCTTCCCTTCAGATCATTGGCAAGTTCCAGGGTGTTTTCTTTTAACCTGTGCTTCTGAATGACTGTTTACCTATGCAGCTCACAGATCTCAGGGAAACACTTATGTTTACTGGTTTATCATAAAGGATACAGATGAAGAGTTGCATAAGATGAGGTATAGGAGAAAGGGTGCAGAGCTTCTGTGCTCTTTCTGGGTACACTGCCTTTCAGGAACTCCCATGGGATCAGATGTCCGGAAGCTTTCCAAACACTGTCCTTTAGGGTTTTATGGAGTTTTCACTGCACAGGCATGATGAAGTATGGGCAACAGTATAGAAATGTGATTGGACAAGAAAAGTATGATCTAATACCGATAGGCTGAGTGGGGGAAACCCAACAAGGCCTGTCTGCTCAGATTCCTCTTGGCATCTCTGCGCAGTGTTTCTGCCTATTAGGTTTAGGGCAGGGCCCCTTTCGAAATAGAGATCTTATTTATTACAGACTAGGGGGCCAGAGAATTTCTTTATGACTAGCTCCATGAAAGAAAGGTGAGGGTAGATTAGGGTTTCTTGGGGGAAGAGAAATTCTAGTTTCTATGGTCTGCCTTAGGAGAGAGTTATGAACCAGGAACCATGCTCAACCGCTGAAATGGTTACCTCAGACTATGCCAAGGGTCTTGCTAAATGGCTGAGCTGGCCTTGAAATTGCAATCCTCTTGTCTCAGCCTCCTAAGTACTAGGATTACAGGCATGTGCCACCATGCCCAGCTTCTTCTGTTTGTTTCTTCTCTTCTGTGCTTTATAGAGACACTCACTGGATTCTGGACCTACTGAAATCTAGTATGTTCCAATCTCAAACCTTACCTTAATTTTATCTGCAAAGACCCTGACTCTAAATAAGGTCTCAGTCTGAAGTTGTAGATATAAATTTCTGGGAAATACTGTTATGCCCACTACACAGAAGAGACAATTTGACTTAAGAAGTTATCAGAGTTTAAGAAATCAAAAATTTGGAGCTTTCCTTGCTCAGGGTCCTACAGATGTCTAAGATGTTAGGAATTGTGTGAAGAAAATTCAGATCAAAGCTCAAAACCAGATGTTTGGCCAGAGCCTCTGATGTGGTAGGATGATTCAGAGCAGGATCTTTAGGCTGTGACTGGGAGGATTCTAAGACTTAAAGGGGACATCAAAGGTTAGGTGCAGGAGGGGCAGGGTGTCTTTAGGTAAATAATTCTCCAACTAGAGTGCCTGGGCTTTTTCCTGTGTTGTCCATTGTGGTTCTATTTCAGAAATGATAGTTCACTGCCAAGAGTTTCTCTTGTCCTAAACATTTACATTGTTTTTTCAAAAGTATGTTTGCAAGCAGGGTATCACATTTGAGTTTTTCAAAATTTGGCATTAAATTAACTCCTTTCCCCCAAAGGACACAAGGGGATGGCTCACAGGGCTGACAACTTTCAAAAGAAAAGTAGAGGGGGCTGTCAGGGAATGTCTGAGTACCTTAAGGAGCTGCCTAAAACAGTGATTTCTTTTTATCACTGTTTTAAAACCAGCAGCTTTGAGTAAGACTGATATGGGTCATCAATACATCCTGAGAACAGGGCAAAGGATTTTATAAAAGGCTTCTTTTCCATGGATGCTTAAGGGGTGAATATTCCTAACTTCAAGTCAGGCTCATTTGTGGCCATTTTGCCGGCAATGACCAATAAACCAGTATTTGGATGTGTTGCAAGAAGTAGACTCAGGAAGAGGGACCATGGTAATTATGTCGGGAAAGCTTCTCTAACTCATATTGGCCTTCTAAGCTCTGCAGCAACCCCAAAGCAGTGAGATTATTAACATTTATAGAGGCTTTTTAGATCCTCACATCTGTTTTTGAATAACTCCAAACTCTAAGATAAGTAAATATATTTAACTCTATATAATTATAAATATAAGCTTTTATTATTCAAATTACTTCTTCATATGTGGGAAACACCACCTTACAAAGCTTATCAAGATCCAAGGAACAGTCGGGCGTGGTGGTACATGCTTGTAATCCCAATACTTGGGAGGCGGAGACTGGAGGATCCGGGTTCGCGGCCAGCCTCAGCTACTTAGTGAGGCACTCTGCAACTTAGTGAGACCCTGTTTCAAAATAAATAATTAAAAATAGAGGCTAGGAGTGTAGCTCAGAGGTAGAATGCCCCTGGGTTCCATCCCCAGTATTGCAAAAAAAAAAAAAAAAACAAAAAACAAAAAAAAAACCCAAGGAACAAGAATCTTTTTTCTCAGGAATGATAGATGTCTTACAGTAAAACAAAGAAAAAAAAATAATAAAATACCCAACCTCCCCCAAAAGTTAGCTTTTTAATACTAGATGAAGAATAGATACTTGATCTCCAAACCACTGAGATATTTAGAAGGGGAAAAATGGCTGTTTGGCCACTTGCTGCTAATTTTGATTAATAGGCTTCTCCTTCAGTTGGTTTTGGATGCTCATAATGAAGTATTTCCACTGAGATAGTGTGAAGTTGACCCTGCCAGCCTCTGTTCTTCTCTTCCTCCCTCCTCCAACCCCACCATCCTCGCCAAATAAAGAGTAATTCCAAACTCTACATTGTCTGATATTACTTTGATCATAAGGATATTCTTAGTAATGCTAGATCCCCATTCTGTAGTTTCTGATAGTGTTGTTGCCTTCATTTAAATTGTTTCTCTTTAGAGAAGGAACAGGAAAAGGAGATTAAAGAACATGTCTCAAAGTGTGTCTCTTCTCACAGTGAACTTAACCATGAGCCCTAGTGACTTGGTCATGGGCCATGTGGCAGGATGGTAGTATAGAGATGATGGCTGTTTCCAAATGTGGGTGGTAGGGTTGCTTATCTTCTTCAAGGGCACATAGTTGAAAGACACTGACTCTGGGTAAAATCTAGCACCTTTACTTAAGCTGCTGACCTCGGTCAAGGTCCTAGGGTCTCAGCTGTGACTATTACAAGGTTTCACATGTGCAAAGCACTGGCACTTTGTAAATAGCAGTTATGAAGCAATGAGACAAAGGCTCTGGGCTCATTGTCTCCATGATCAGACAGTTTGTAAGTTTTAGATATTAGGGTGAAAGAAATAGGGAACAGGAAAGGGACAGTAGTCCAGATGGAGAAAAGGGCTTGGTGTGAGGGAGTTAGAAAGTGCAGCTGAGTTAGAAGCAGGGGTGAAGGGTGGATCAGGCAAAGAAGACAGGCTGGGGTCCCGGTCATGAGTGGCCTCAAGAACTCCAGTAAGAAAATTGGATTTTACCCAAATGTACTAAATCCAAAGAAGTGACACAATTTGACTTATTCTTTTATTTTTTATAATAATTGGTGCATTGTAATCACACATCTTTGTTAGGTACAAGCTGATAAAGGCATTTTAAAAGCTCCTCTCCTTTTTCTGTGGATTATGAGTTGTAGAGAGGCAGAAGCAGACTCAGAGAGACCAGTTAGGAGGTTGGCATCATGGAAAGGACGTGGGGGTTTGAAATGGGAAAATACATTTTTTAGGGATACTAAGGACTGAACCCAGGGACGTTCTACCTCTGAGCTACACACCCATTATTTTATTTTTATTGTTGCAATACCCCCATTTTTTAAAAACCAAGTCTCTCTAAGTTGCTGAGGGCCTTGCTAAGTTGCTGAGGCTGACCCCAAACCTACAATCCTCCTGCCTCAGCCTCTCAAGTGGAAAATCCATATTTGACAATAATGTGGTCTTAGGTAAGCTCTCCAAGGCTTGCTTTTCTCATTCAGAAACATGGAAGAGCCGGGCTTAGTGGTGCATGCTTGTAATTGCAGTACTTGGGAGGCTGAGATAGGAGATTCGCAGATTCGAAGCCAGCCTCAGCAACTTAGTGAGCCCTATTTCCAAACAAAAAATAAAATAGGTCCAGGGCTGTAGCCTGCAGGTAGAAGACCCCTGGATTCCATCCCTAGTACCACAAAAAAAAAAAAAGAAAACAAACAAAAACAAACAAACAAACAAACAAAAAACAAAGAAAGAAAATGAAAAAGAAAAACATGGAAAATATTTACCTTCCAGGGCAGTTCAAATGGTGAAATGAGATAATTACATGGGAACATCTGGTGAACTGTAATGAAAAACAAATGCCCGCTCTTAGCATTACTATTACTATCTAAATTTATTTTTAAATATGTAGTTCTGTTGCAGGTATCTGAAGGACAAAGACAGAGGTTTTAGTTCTACCTTCCAAATTTCCACCTGCTTTTCCTCATCATCATTCTAAATGAGGATCTGCAGTGTGGTGGTAGAGAGTGGACCGGATGGAGCCTGGAGCTGGACCACCAGTTTCCAATTCTAACTCTGCTTCTTTTTCTTTTACCTTCCCCTGTCCCAGTAGCCTCATCTGTAAAATGGGAATGATAATTGGAGCCCTTCCCTTACTAATGAATCAGAAAAATAAAAGGCTTAGATTAAAGATTCACTCATGGCTAGCACCAAGTGAATGTTAACAACTGTTAACAGGAAGGGTCTAATTGGGCCCAGATGTGAGCCTTAGACCCAGCCATTCAAGAACAGCCCCTTGACACGCAAAGATACAGTCCTTGTTAGATTCTTATAGTCTTGCAGAGGTGACAGACATAAATAGATCAACATATTGCAATGTAATAACTAGCACAGTGAACATTAAAAGAACCATAGATAATAGAAAATTTACACTGGTAACTTTGGGTTGTAATTTGTATTCCAGGCCAATTTCTTTTCTAATTCAGCCTAGTTTAATATTCTTCTATCTTAGGCTTATTAAACCTGGCTAACTTGTCTGGCAGTGAAAATACTATTTAAATATTTGGTTCTGAGAAATGAGCCTTGGAGAATCAAAAGGATTGATTTACTCTTTTTATTATACACTTCCTTTTAGTTTGTGTTTCAGTAAACATTTATATTTATAGCTGACCGAATAAACTTGCTTCAGCTTTAAAGAATTCAGTGCAGTCTGACTTTAGACATGAAAACACTAGCAAAGCTGAAAGTATGAGTAGCAAGCAGAGTATAAACGGGAGCTTTGGAGAAATGACCTTTAAGAGTTTTTGCTCTGGGTGTGGACTTTTACTTTGGTGTTGAATCGCCAATATATTACATGAAACAATTTATTAAGTTTCTATTGTGATAGAAAATATGTTCCTACCTTGGAAATTTTTGCATAGTTCTAGGGGGCAAATAATTTACAAAAAGTGCAATTATGTGATCCTGGACTATGGTGAAGCTAGGATCATGCATGCTATGGGCATTTAGAGAAAGGAAATCATCAATTGAAGCTTCATGAAGGACATGGTTCTTGAGCTGGGCCCCAGAGGAAGTTTAAAGAAATGTATAAAATATTTTTATAATAAGAGATATTCTAGAACTTGATACATGTAGAATATCTAAGGAAAATAAATGTTTTTTTCTTAATAAGACTCAATATTTAATAAGAAAATTTTTGAAGTTATAATCCATTTCTATATTTCTGGAATCCGTTCCTTTATCTTAGAGAATCTAGTACACATTGTTTAGCTTTTACACGGCCAGTCCACACTGGAGGGAAGAATATGAACTCCAGCACCATATTTCTTGTGGTTTTGAATATGGGTTGTACTGTGGTATACGCCACCTATGGCAAAATAAGCAAGCTCCCTGATCCTCATTTTTTCCTGATTTCCAAAATGAAAGTAATTATAATATTTGCCTCATAGATTTTTTAAAATAAAAGTTAAGTGAGATTAATATGTATAAAAATTTACCACTTAAAGTAATTGCTTAAAATCTTATTTTCAATATCAAAATTCTTGAGATAAACTTCTCCTTAATAAGCACCTGTAAGAACATGCAATTCTTACAATTCAACCTTCTTTCTTACAAATATATTAAATCCATCATATTATTTATACCTGGAACTTTTTTGTAGACTACAATGGAAATTAAGATAAATTTCTCTCCAACTGTCACATTCTGCGATTTCCAAGGATTAAAGATTTCAGCTCCTTAGCATCCACATGCCAAAGATTTTTTTCCTTGTGATTATATTAAGAGCATAGTTAGACATAGGATGGGAAGAAATTGTAATCAGATCAATCCAAATGGTTTTTGTTTAAGCACTCTACTAAAAAGAAATAGATAGTAGCTACATTAAAAAAAAAATACCACCAAGGTAAAAACCGAGTTTTAAGGAAGTTAAAGCTTTCCTAGATTTATACATGGAGTATTCAGCCAAACCAGGAATAAAGGAATATAGTTTTCCCATATGATAGCATCATATTTTCCTTCCAAATGTGATCCATGGCTATTTAAGTCATGCCCTCCTCCTCACTACCAACATAAGCCTAGCAATCTGATTTCCAACAAAATCTTCTATGGAATCTGCTGTGGCTCTTGAAGGTCATTAGTACCCTTCAGATAACCAAGTACACTTTAGCTTCCTAAAACATTGACATAGGTATCCATGTCCTCTATGAAATGCTCTCTGACGTGGGCTTGCTTAGGCTAGTACAATTAGTCTCTCATCTTTTTCCTACGGTTTGCTGTTGACATACCACCATCTTTTGTTTTCCATCTCTGCTTTCCACCTGCACTATTATTTAATTGGTGGTTTTCTTTACACACTGACTTTTTGAAAAGCCCAATTAGATCCATTTAATCATTAGTGGAAAAACCAGTATCAATTGCCATTAACAGATGACTATCAAGATGAATGGGATTTAACAACAATAACAACAACAACATTTTAACTAAACATTATTTCTGCTGAAAACTTTGAATCTGAGGCACTTAGTCTCTGTCACGGAGGGAAAGTAACAATTTTTAAAGAGGTATTTCAACTCTTAGTGTCTAACCGACATTTTCTTCTTAATGTGATCCCAAAGAAGAGAATGGTGTTCTCTCTGTATAATCAAATGTTACACAAAATTAAATCCATGTATTGTTTAAAATAATATTTTTGACCCCTAGTCATCCTGGCCTCACATGTCAGGAAACATAATTGTGTGAAATGAAACATGAGTTCCTCAGCCTGACCTTGAAGGCCCTCAAATATACCTCAATTCTATTTCCTAGTATTGCTATTATTCCTCTACATATACCTTGTTCTGCCATAAAATTGAATTGCTTCTCCTTCCTAAATATTTATAACTTTCCATATCTTTTTCATACTTTTTCCTCTCCCTAGAATGTCTCCTTAAATGCTTCATTCTCTATCTGTTCTCAAATGCCACTTAAAGCCTTTCTTGATTTTCTAACTTGAAGCAATTGACTTTTAAAAAATTTTCAAGAACTCGTTCTTCCCTTGAGCTACTTTATTATTGAACCCAATATTGCAATTATTGTCTACAGTTTTCTTTGGTATGGAAGGCCATGTTCCTCTAGGACTTACTTATTCTTACTCATCTCCAGGGACTGACAGTGGGCCAGCACATAGTAGGCACTCAGCAAGCATCTTCTGACTTGCACAGATTTGATGGTATTAAAGTTGAGTTTGGTTTTTGTGAGCTTGGCATGATAGAAAGGAAACAGGAGATTTATCTGAGCATGTGGACATTTAAACCTACATTGCCTCTGGACAACCAAATAATTTATATGACCATTCATGATGCTACCAAATCTGTCCCTGGTTACATACAGGGGAAAAAATTCAGGCACTGGGTAATTCCAGGGGCTGAAGGGAATTCCACTGAGGGAGGAAGGAGGATTGGCTGCTCTTCCAAAGGCAAGCCCAACCCTAGTACGGCCATTGATTATTTTCCCTGAGTACCCAAGCTCTTTGCAACCTTTGCTTCTTAATAAGGACTCTGTGCACTTTCTTCTAAGAGACCAAACACTTGCATTCTGGACTCGACTTAATTTCATTCCTCATCTTTAAACTTTCTGTCCCTCTTGTATCACAGGTAAAGAATAATGGTACCTATCTCCTACGGTTAACATAATGATTAAGTGAGATAATGTGTGAATGATTTAGTCAATGGCAAGTACATATTGAGTGCTCAAGAAAATATTATTTTTATATATTTAACTGCATCTGAAAACATTGAATAATTCAGATCAAGCATAAAACATGTAATGCTAATGTAATATACATTTTTATACCTAATGAAACTAAATTTGATGTGAAGAATTTGTATTCATCCCTGTTTATCCCCACTCTACATTTACTAAACCTGGTGTCTTTTTATGGCTTCTGGTATCACTGAACAAATGACTCCTGAATGCTTCTCATCTGCAACCAAAACATTGCTTTCCTTCATTGATTCCCATGGGATGGAAACAAAGCCATAAGAAAGGGGGCTCCAGGGCTGTGGGGAGGTGGGAATGTGGGAGGAAAACAGGCCTGATTCCCTCAGGATCTTAGGCAAGGCAGCTCACTCTGACATGTTATTTTACTTTCTGGACAATTTTAATCTCACCCATTACTATGTTTATGTTTCTCTGCTGAGCAAACCCTAAGTATTTCAAACTTCTTCGGCCACTCAGTCTCATGTACTTGTTGACAGGATGGAAAGACACAGGCTCCTTATTGTCTGTATTTGAATTAGTTACTATTCATTCTCCTTCTCTCTCCCTCCCTCCCTTGCTTTTTCTCTCCCTCTTGTTTTTGGTCTTTTTTATTCCCCCTTCATTTCTTCTCCACCCACCCCGCTCCACATGTTGCTGATAACCATTTGGATTTTTTATAGATTCCTTGGGTATTTGTTAGATTTGATCTTTAATTCATGGTCTATGCTGAAATTTGATTCATGAATCTTCTTTATTTATCCTCTCTGATTTCATTCCATGATATCTCCACCTCCACATGCTATTGCTTCGATATCGCCTGTCTCATTTACTCCAATGGCTCCAATAAAATATATGGCAACTTCTTTCATTTTCTCTAATCACTTTTAGACAGTCATTATGCTTAAATATTTAGCCTCCATTGATTTTCACTTGCACATTCCAGTTTAGTTAAGACCATGATATCAAATATCCTTTATGGTTTTCTCATTCCTCTTTCTCCTTGTCATGCTTCTTTGCTCCTGCATAGAATTTCCTTAGAAATTTCCCTGGAGTGACTTTCTAAGATGTGCTTTTTTTTTTCACCTCCTAGGCTGTAAGCTTTCTGTTTCACTGCTTAATATTTTCTCTTCTCTCTCTGCTTCTGTTAACTGTTGCATCTCTGATTTTCTTCCTCCTTTCACTCAATAATGAATATAATTCTGATTCTTTGTACAATATTCTGATTTAAGAGAGCTGATAGAATTAGTGGACAGAAATGTTTTCAACTACAGTTACTTGAAGATTTCTGCTACATTATGGTAGGGTTGAAAAGAAAGAAGAAATTTTATCCATTAAGTAATATATGGAAGGCCATTGTGGTAAGTTATCTACACAAGCTAGAAGAAAGAAAAATGCTATTTTTAGATGCAGAACTCTCGCCATGAGATTATTAAAAAGTAATGTTAAATGCCTGAATTTGAGATGTGGAAATAAGCTTGTGTGTAGGGGATGGGTGGGGTGGGTAGTGGGGATTGAACCCAGGGACACTCTACCGCTGAGATACATCCTCAACCCTTTTTTTTTTTTTTTTTTTTTTTTTTTTTTTTTTTTTTTTTTTTTT
>PVLC010021320.1:0-28126 GCA_004027655.1 Graphiurus murinus
TCCTTGGCTGGAAAGAGCCTTGGAAGTCAGGGCAGCCCACTGTGCAAATGGCACACAGCCCTCCCCCCAACCACCACCAGCAACAGGAGGACAAGGAAAGATCCCAGCAGCCTCTGGCCACTGCTCCAGGTTCAAATTCCCACCACAGTCAGGAAGTCCCCTGTATGTCCAACTAGTGCTGACCCTGCTTTAATCCAGCTGGCCCCCACCATCTGGTGGGCACCCTAAACAGCAACACCTTCCCTGGGTCCCTGGTCACCATGTCCTCCCAGGGCCCCTGACACCCAAGCTACAGCAACTTTTACTGGAAAGGTCTTCCAAACCTCGCCTCTCCCACCACCATACTACCTCCCCCCAGCCCCACAGGGTCCCTTGCTGCATGCCCACTCATCTCTTCCAGCAGCGTCCAGTCTTCTCTTCTGAAGATGTTGCTCTGACACCACCTCCCCCACTCCATCTCCCTGGCCTCAGGCTCCTTCCTCTTCCCAGCCCTCTCTGCACACCTCTCACTCCCCCATGCTGGGCTGCAGCCCCCCACTATCCCATGTGCCTTTCTTGCAGGGCCTTTGTCTTCTCCTCAGGTTTGCCTTCTGTGATGTTCCAGCTGGCTCTAACTTTCCCTCCTGGGTATCTCCTAGACCTGCACCAACACTGCAGCACTAGCCACCTAAAGCTATTGAGATTCACATTTCAATGCCTTAAAATTCAATGGAATGTAAAACTTAGTTGCTCGGCTTGTGCCAGCCATATCTCAAGTGCTCCACAGCCACGGGCAGCTAACAGTTCCCATCTTGGACAGCGCAACTATAGAGTAGGTCCACTATCAAGGAAGCTCTGTTGGACAGCTCCTTAAAGAGGCCCTGCCTGTGTCTACCGGGGACAGGCTACCTCACAAAGAGGATTCTCCACTCTGTGGTGAGTCTCAGCTCCCACCCAGATGAGGAATCCCAAGCAAGGGGTCACTGGTCCAGGTAAACAGGTAAAGCAAATCCTTGATAAACATTTGTGGAATCAGTGCAGCTCTTGGTGGGGAGAAGGGACTGGCCTGGGACCACAGAAGCAAGGTAGAGACGGGAAAATCCCAGGCTTCTGACCCACAGCCAAGGGTGCTTTTCAGACCTGTCCCCTCTCTCTGCTGCAGTTGATTAGAAATACCTGCCATAGGCACAGCCTATGTACTAGCAATCGTGTGTGTGTGTGTGTGTGTGTGTGTGTGTGTGTGTGTGTGTGTGGTACTGGGGATGGAACCCGGGGGCATTCTACCTCTGAGCTACACACCCAGCCCTATTTTTTATTCTTTATTTTGAAACAGTATCTCACTAAGTTGCGGAGACTAGCAATGCATTTTTAATTCCTCTAAAATAGTTTTAATTACCTACAGCCTGAGGTTAGGAGAGAGACCACCAGCCCCAGCCTTGGGGCACACCCAGCTGGGTAGGGAGCCAAGAGTCTGTGGAGACCCAGGGCTCACAGTATGGCTCCCTGGGGTCCTGCAGGGAACCAGGTGAGCATACTCACATAGGTGTCGTGGTCATACAGCTCCACCACAATGCAGGGAGGCTGCTCGGCAATGCTGGCTGGCTCGCCAAAGATCTCGATCTCATAGAAGACGAGGGTCTGGTCCCAGGTGGGGTTCAGGGTGTTCTTCACCACCACCGTCTTCTGGCTCTGGTGCAGGAAGGAGACAATCGCGTAGGGATCTGTGTGGGTGGGGAAGGGAGACAGGACACAACAGGGACCATGAGAGTCGCCCGTTCAGGAGCCACACAGGCCGCAAAACTGAAGCGGGGCTGTGGCTGCCACTCTGGAGCGACAACATTCAGGTTGGAACCTATTTTCCCAGGGGGGCCTTCCCAGCCCCTCCCTAGGACCAGCTGTGGAGCCACCCTATAGAGACGGAGCCTGCATCTTCGTGAGTAGGCACCAGATCCAGAGAACTCTCCTTTGCTCACTGCTTCCTGTGCTGGCCATAAGTAGCAAGGTCTGTCTGGAGGTCGTGAGTGCCTGCATGGTCCATTCACTCATTATTCATCTAATAAGCATTTATTGAGTGCCTTTTGCATGCCAGGTTAGGGGGTAAATGTACGGAGCTGAGAATACCATTTGAGCAAAAGGTTAAAAATAACCAAACAAACATAAAATTACAGTTTGGATTGGAGCTTTAAAGAACAGATATAAGGTGCAGTGATGTGTATTAGGGAGGAATGTGGCTTCCTTGAGGAAGGGAAAGCAGGGCAGAGCTCTGGGATGCCGTCAGAGTGGAGGTCCTCATTTCAGCAAGCTCGCTCTAGCTGTCTCACAGAGAACAGACTAGAGGGGGTTATGGGAGAACACTAAGAGACTACTGCAATGGTCCAGGCAGAGATAGTACTGGCTCCCTGGGCATGGATTTAAGAGCTGTTAAGCAGTTGGTGGTGTGAGCTTCTTCCTGTCCCCAAACTCCTCTGCAGCCTGCCTGCTCCCAATACCCCAGCCTGGGACCCTGACACCAGTTATAATTTCTTCCTAATCCCAAAGCAAGTTGATGTCCCTGAAGCAGACTCCAGGGCAATTGTTCTCCAGTGTGAGTGTGCAGCAGAATCACCTGGAAAGCACAGAACGCAGACTGCTGGGCCCTACCCCACACCCCAGCGCAGCAGGTCTTGGGGGATCCCTTGCACTCCCAGTAAGTTCCCAGGTGTGATGCCGACGCTGCCTTCAGGGACACACTTGGGAACCCAATGTGGGAGAAGGCCCTGTGGGACCAAGTGTGTGATTCAGGACAGGAGCAGAGGGCTAAGAGGAAGGGACTCTTCCACCTTATCCCGAAAGGGTCCAGTTTGTTGCCATTTCAAATGCCAAGTGTGGAGGGTACCTGGTTAGGAAAGTCTGGGGACGCAGGAGGTGAGCAGCTGGTGCGGATGTCTGGGAGGACTGAGCTCAGTGTCATAACACACGCCCTGTGTCCTTGGCACCCTGCTCCACCCTGCAGCCCTGCATGCTCTGAGGCCACCGGCCAGCCCCGCCTGGTCATCAGTTCCCTGTGGGACCTCAAGAGAAGTAATGGCCGCTGATGTCTAACAACCCTGGGGTTGGGATGGGAACTGAGATGAGGAAATGGCACTTCCCACAAAGAGGAGAGGGGCGAGGCAAGCTCCCCAAAACAAGGAGACAAGGGGCAAGCAAAGCCACTGCCTGCGCGAGAGGTCGCAGAGAGAGGCACTCTGACTATAGAAGGGGTGGGAAGGTGGGGTGGGTGACAACAGGGCTCTGGCCCAAAGATGGAGCGATCAGGGTCCAACACTGTGACTGTCACCTAAAGAGCCAGTTGTAAGGGCGAGGGGCATCTGAGTGGAGGGGTGGGAGCCATGGGCACCCACTGGCTGAACAGTGCTGGGCTTAGCTAAAAGAAGGTAGCCACCAGCCTGGGGCCAGCTGGTCAGCTCCAACCCAAAAGGTGCAGTAGGGATGGTCATGGAGGGCATGCTACAGAACACTGGTGTGGAGCTCAACTCTTGGAGGTAGAGAGGGGTAGAAGATTCTGGTTGGGGAGAAACACCACCATGCCTGGCCACCCCTACCTGGTGGAAGCCTGCCTGACAAGGGGGCTCCCCCTTCCATGCACTGGCCTGGCAGGCTGGCCTGGGCCCTTTCCCTCCTGCCCCTGGCAGGGCCTGCTGGTGGCGTCTGTGCATTTAATGAAACCGTCTGGCTGTGATACCATCAGCTCCAAGCTCGGCAGAGAACCTCTCCCAGTTCCAGTAAGGAAGGAGGGCGCGTTCCGATAAATAAAACCATATTAGAGAGCCGGCGAAAAAGCCCCTTTTGTTCCCACCCCCCGTGCTTCCCAATGCTTTATTTTTATAAGCGTGCGGGCCCCAGACCGACCGCGTTTACACAAAGATCACAATTGCACATTGTAGCGGCTGTACACGCTGTATTGGTGTTGGCAGCACCCCCCACGCTGGCCCCTGAGCAGGCCGACTCCTTCCAGCAGCTCCAGCAGCCCAGGCAATGAGCTCAGCGCTGGGGGGGATGGGGAGGGGGCGGCTTTCAAACAAAACTCACCCAGACCCACACACGTGCCCCACCCGCCCACGGGAGGAAAAAACACAACAAAGGCATTGTAACAAGCAGGCCTGGAGGCCCAGGCCTCAGACACTGGGCTACTGTGTGCTGGGGCCTGGCCTCTCCCCCAAGTGGGCCAACCCCTCCCCCTAAAAAAGAAACAAGGTGGGGGGGGGGGTGTTGCTATAGTAAGGTGGTCAGATGGACTCACAGACACATCCTTGGGCAGGGAAGCCAAGAGGAGGCAGAGATGGCTTCCCAAAGAGAGGTGGAGGGGAAGGGGAAGGGCTGGGTCCCCACATTCATCCTGGCCTAAGGCTGTCCCCCGGGCTATGCCTGCTCAGCCATATATAGCACCCCTGGGCTGAGGGAGCGTGTTCCAATGGGAGCTCCCTGAAGACCACAAGCCTCCTTGGAGGGGCCTCAGCCACGTGCACACACAAGGATGCCACCACAAGAGAGCCAGGGACAGTCAGCAAGTCCCAGGCAAGCAACTCCGGCTGGATCCAGAGCCCTGCACCGGGCTGACTGGGCTGAGCCCTGCCACTCAGACCTTCCTGGACGCCCCCCAGGGGGTCCTGCATTCAGGGCACTACACTTCCCCATGGGCCTTCCTACCAACCAGCCCAGGTCACCATTCGGGGGGCAGGACAGGCAGTGTCACACTCTGTCAGAAAGGGAGCTTTGCTGCAGAAGGACTGATCACACAGGACCAGCACTAGCCCCTCACTCCTTCCACCATGCCACACACCTTGGAAGGGGAGGATGAAGGACATCACAGCAATCAAGGCAATGCAAGTTACAGCGAACCTACAGTGATATCCTTTCCTATAAATCTAAGAAAAATTGTTCAGAATTCTAAAACTCAGTGTTGGCAAATAGTGTATGAAGTAAGTATTTTGCCTTTATTGCTGGAAGCAATTCAGTGACCCTTCAGAAAAGCAATTAGGAAGTATGCCCTGAAAAACATAAAACTGTTATACCCTTTTCCCCATATTCCTGGGAGTCATCCAAAGTTACCAAAGCTATACAAAAGTACAAAGATGTTCGCCCAAGTGTTATCTGTAATACATCAGTCATTCAACATACAATTATTAATTACCCACCATGTGGTAGGTTAGCTTGGGGCTAGGAATATAAAGATGAATGAGACCAATCCAAACTCTTAACATCACAACTCCCGGTTAGAAATGGTAACTAAGCAACAGCTATAAAGCAAAGTGATGTGCAACTCAACAGTGGAGCATACAGGTGTGAGCGGCAGTGTAGCCTGGTGGCAAGAAGTCAGGGCTTGCCGGCATGGTGGCACACGCCTGTAATCCCAGCATTCGGGAGGCTGAGACCGGAGGATCCGGGTTCGCAGCCAGCCTCAGCTACCTAGTGAGGCACTCCGCAACTTAGTGAGACCCTGTTTCAAAATAAAGAATAAAAAAATAGGGCTGGGGGTATAGCTCGGAGGTAGAATGCCCCTGAGTTCAATTCCCAGTACCGCAAAAAAAAAAAAAGTCAGGGCTTCCCAAGGGAGGTCTCCTACCCTGTGTCTCAAAAATGAGGAGGCAGACCAAGGAAAAGGTTCAGGCACCCAGCATGGCACAGGCAAAGATGCCGATGAGCCAGTGGTTGGTCAGTCTGAGTGAGAGGAAGAATGGCGCGCGGGGCAGAAGGTTGGGGGTTAGGACAGGAGGCAGGAAGGTCACTAATGGTCCTGCACGCAGGCTGAGCGGTGTGCACTGAAGGCTATAGGCTGGTGTTTGCTGTTCTCTAGGAGCTAAGGAGTGCTTCAACAGGTTAAACGGGCTCCTTCCCACAGCCGCAGAGGCTCCTGAGCCACTGTGCATTGTAAATCTGAAAGCTGCTTCCCGGGCTCTCAACTCAGGAACCCTTTCTAAGTGGAGAATTTCACAAGCCTCTGATGCATTTTGGAAAACACCTCCTCACACCCATGGGGTGTATTGACCCAGCCAGAGCCAATCTGAACACAAAGCTGTGCTTGAAAGGGGTGGGAGGAGGGGAAGGGAATGACAAGTGTCCAGACATGGGACGTCCAAAAACAAGAAGAAAAGTAAGAACCCCCCAGCACTACTCAGGACGGAGTCCAGCTCTGGGAGGAAACTAAAGCAATCGGTCACCAAAAGGATGACCACCAACAGGGCTATGGGCAGCCGTGGCTCTTCAGATCTCACTGTGGCCCAGGAATGCCTCTCAGGACCGCCGAGGAGCCACTGTGCCAGCAAAGGGGACATTGGAGCTTCTGCTTTCTCGATAGACACCCCCCCCCCATAGGTTAGCAAAGAACATGGCGTCTAGTGCGCTAGCCAGCTCTCCTTGGCTTGGGTGGCCACTTCGGCCCACATGAGACCCTCAGAGAGGCATTTCTGGGCCCCTCAAGCTCAGGGCATCCCCTGAAATGCGGTGACATCATGGCAGGGCTGCCTGAGGGTCTTCCATCTGGGGGACAGGTCTGTTGGCAGAACTGCAGCTCCATCTGACACAGCACAGTTCTCAGCTGGGGGGGACAAGGCAGAGCAGAACCCCCTGGAGAGCAATTTGGCAAAGCAGACAGCTTCTGGCCCAAATCCCTTTGAGAAATGCCAGTCTACGATGAAGAGCAACCCAGCTCAGATGTGTTCAGGGAGGCAATGCTGCCATCTCCAGAGTCCCAGGGGCGGCAGGGCAGAGCCAGGTACAACTTGGAGGGTATGTGATTTCTAAGTCCCCTGCAGTCACAGCTGTCAGTTCAAAGCAAAGCCAGACTATCCGAGAGATGAGAAACACTCGCAAGACACTCGCAAGCCCATCCCAATTATCAAAGGGAAGCCTCTAGGATTGGTGGCATGTTGTATTTTGTATTGCTATATTAGACACAGATTCATAAACACAAGCACACACCGAGGACGCCTTCCGCTGGTGCAGAGGATCAGATTGCCATTCAAGGCTCAAGGCCCTCTTGAAGAGAAATCCTCAGGCTACCTGGACAGCAACATCTCCCAGACAGCCTCCTTCTCCCAAGTTCAGTATTGTTCACTGAGTATTCCTGGGACAACTCCCACCTATCCCCTCAGTTCCTCAGTCAGGGAGAAGGGGCAGTTCCAGCCCTGGCCTCCAGGCAGCCGCAAAGCCCACCATATGGGAACAAGCAGAGCCTGGAGGTGGAGCGATCCAGGAGCCCAGGACAGGCCCAGAGCGCCAGGGTCAGCCCCAGGGAAGGCCCTCTCTGCCGCAGACATCAGCAGGCAGCTGGAAGGTGCTACCAGAGGCAGACGGAGCTAGACCCTCCCCTGGCCCCAGACATTCCGGATTCACACATGAGTTTCCTCAGAGAAATGCCAGCCGGTGGCCGCGCACAGCCTCGGGCCGCCAGCCGCCCCAGGGTCAGTTCCAGGGGAGAAATTGCTTTGGTTTAGGGTTTGGGAGTGAAAATAAACACTCTGGGTTTTATAGGTTCCCCCGTGTTGGCTGCTGTTTTCCTTTCCAGCAGCTGCTCAATCGGGCCTTTCATTCAGAAGCCGGTGGCCTCTGAGGAAGCCCTGGGCTGTGCCCTCAAAGCTCCAGGGATGTTTATCTGGGGGAGGGGGTGGGGCCAGGATGGAAAGTGTGACGTCCCTACTGGCCAGTGCCAGGCTGACCCTACCGCTGCCGTCCCCAGACTGAGCTCTGGCTCCCCACACCGGTCCCTGGAGGAGCTCCCTCCCTCAGGGTCCTCGGCCAGCCAGGCACACAGAGGACAAGGGGCCTTCCACCTGGGCCCCACCTGGCCACCCGCCCTGCACAAACCCACGGCCCGCACCCGCGCCCTTCATGCCCTCCCCAGAAGGGAGAGGAGGCCGGGCTGTAAATGACTCTGCTTCTTTTTTCTCAGGGCAAGTTGCAGTGGTCAGAATCCTGGATGTGCAGCCCAGAGTCTGCTTGCTCTATAGACAGGGACCCGCCCCCGGCCTGCTGGCTTTGCAGAGGGCATGCTCAGGACCCACGCTCCAAAGTCCAGAGCACAAGCTACAGCACCCACCGTGGGCCTGGCTGCCGGGGGCAGGAGGACAGGTCGCTGAGTGGAAAGGAACTAAGGACCATAGCTGCAGGGGAGGAGGAAACAGCGGCACCCACGTGGAGGAGGAGAGCAGGCCGGGAAGGGGGACAAGCACGTGGCTGGAAGCTACAGAGTCATTCTGCAACCAGGAGGCCACTCTCATGGAACTCAATCCTGCTCAACCCAACAGTGCGTTGGTGATAGCCTTGGCTTCAATTCCCAGCTCTGTCACCTGTCCACTGGTTCAACTCAAGCAATTTAGTGAAGCTATCCAAGTCTCCATTTCTTCACCTGTAAAACGGGGAGTCTGAACATCTACCTCAGAGGGTGGTTTAAGAGTCACTTGAGATACTGCTAGTAGCACACCTGGGCACAATGAGAACTGGGAAAGTGTTCATTCTTAGATGCCCAAAGCTGCAGGTTCAGTGGGAAGATAAGGCCCTTGCCTGGGGGAGGTCACAGCCAAAGCAGGAAGGTCGTGGTTAACTCAAGGGTAAGGGCTCTGGGGGAGGTGCCAGCCAAGCACTGAGGAAGGAGCAACCAGCTCAGTTTGCAGAAGACTCAGAGGGCATCTGGGCTGGATCCTGAAGGATGACTAGGAGTTCACTGGGTTAAAATTGGGGAGAGGATGCATTTTAGACAGAGAGGACCGGGAGCACAAAGGCCAGGCACATGGAAGAGCCTGGAAAACGTGGACAAAGGCTGGTGGGCTGGAGCCAGCAGGCAGGGGGAGCAAGCATGGATGAAACTGGTGAGGTCCTCAGGAGCCACATCTTCAAGGACTTGTCTGCCAGGCTAAAAAGTAGGGATTTAGGGGTTTATCTGTCAGGGTCTACATTTTAGAAGCAGGGGAATGATGTGCCCAGGTATGTCTGGGGCAGTGTGGAAGTGGGCAGGGAGGCCAGGAGACCACCAAGAGGCCTGGATAAGAAGGGGCAAGGCCAGTGGGATACTGAATGGAATAGATCTTGAGAAACTTGGGGGTCAGAAGCCACAAGACCGTGTGACTTAGGGTTTCCAGCCTGGGCAATGGATGCTAGGACCAAGCAGGAAGTGCAGAGGAGCCTGGACCTGGGAGGGGCGGGACCTCAAGGATGAACTGCACAGATCAGCCGTGGTCTATACAATGAAACAGGTAGAGGAGGCAGCTGCTGGAGACCCAGGAGAGAGTGGCGGCCTGGGAACTCGGGTCAGCGGGGCTTTGGGGAAGGAGGGATGGTCTGCAGAGACAGACCCTGCAAAGGAGCATAGCAGGCCATGGAGGAGGGGCTGCTGCGCCTGAGGACCAGGGGCCACAGGACCCTGCAAGCCAGCCCCGCCCACAAGGAGACTCCTGGGCCTGACATGTCCAGCCTCAGCTCCCATGCCATGCTCTCCCACACTCCTCCCTCTCCCACCTACCAGAAAAAGAGTCCTTGTCCATCGCAGGCAGGTCCCGGGCCTGGTACATGTAGCAGCGTAGATGGTAGCGGTTCCCATCTTCACCGAGGAAGAAAGAGATGCCAGAGTGAGGGGCTGGGGAGTCTAAGAGCTGGGGTGAAAGGGGAGGGCAGAGTCTGCCCTAGAAAGGACAACAGCAGCATAGAAGGGCCAAATAATAGAAATGGCACAGGCCACCTTGCAGGAGCACAAATCACAGCTCAAAGGCCTGAGTCCTGAGACCAGGGTAGAGCTGGGGAGAAGAGGGAGGAGGGAGAGGAGAGACCTAATAAATGATAAGGGCAGCCACAATGCACAGGGCCTTGAATGCCTGATCTCAAACTTGAGTTGATTCACACACCACACACACACACACACACACACCCTCAAAAGATCCACAACCACCAAAAGGCACACAGCCTCAATTCTCCAGAGTCCCAACACACACACACACCTGACCACACAGACAGTAGTGCAAGGCTGTATAACCAACCCATCACCTCCGTGGGTCCCACAAGCATCACTTACAGTCGAAGATGCAGGAGATGGTGGGTCTGTTCACGCCGAAGCTCAAAGTGGAGACAGACACGGAATCATCACTTCTGTCATCCACCACGCCGCCCTAGAGACACAAAGCAGGTTGTGGCAGATTCCGACCTCAGATCTGGGAGTAGTGGGGAGACTGGCCCAGCGAGTTAGGTCCCCAGGGTGAGAACACCCCTCAGCTGTCGAAAGGAGAGCCATCAGCCTCCGATTTCATTCTGGGGAGCTTCATTCTCTCCTGCAGGATCACTAGACACCAATGTCAAAGCGCCAAAGGACCACGGGAAACTCTCCTGAGCCTCTAGTCAAGCCAGAATGGAATTTTGAGCTGCTTCAGACGACCTATTTCCAGTCAGAGTTTGATAGGAAACTCCCAGGGCCTCTCCAGGGGAGAATCAAGTGCAGAGCTCGTGACTAGGGGCCAGTCCACTGAGTCAAGGGCTAGAGGTCCCAGCCAGCATCCCTGGGCCCACCTCTGTCTACCCCTTACATATTTAGTTCTGGTGCCAGGAATATGGGGACCAACCAGGTCCCAAGATCTGAGGGGAAGTTGCACAACATTTCCATGGTCTCTCGCCAGTTCCCATTGTGCTGAGGGGGAAGACGCAGGCTGAGGCCAGGGTGAGGGAGAGTCTGAAGCCAAGGACAGGGACAGAGTGGGGCTATAGTCCAGCTCAGAAACGTATCTGTCAGTTTACTCTGCATAAAGCCAGATAATCAGCCCTACCACCTTGTTCTCATTAGCAGTAGGGAGACGCCAGAACCAGAGCCTTCCCCTGGGCCAGATGCCACCTCCCTGGTGCACATCCTCAGTCCCACCCTCCCCCCAGGGCCAGTAGCCCAGCCACATGCGGGGCTGCAAGGAGGCTGGAGATAGCAAGCATGCTTCCAGAGGCCCCGCGCCCTGTGCTCCCCCTGTAGTCACTGGGGTTTTCCAAGCCTTCTCTCCTCTCCCTCTGGCCCTCTCCTCAGATTGTCACCTGCCCCATTTCAGAGGCAGCAGGCAGAAGTGACGAGGTGGCCTCCGCTCCCTATCCTTGCCCACTTTCTGTCTTCCTCCTACAAATGCATCCTGCACACACCCTCTAAGAAAGCCTTCCTGGGGCAGACTGCTCACGCCACCCAAGCCCGCCCAGACTGGCTAGTTCTGAGGATCTTCTGCTGGGTGGCCCCCACCTTCACCCCAACTGCAGCCATTCCTCAGGAGTCTCCCCAGCCCTGGAGCTGCATGGTCCCCGCCCTCTGTGCCTCCAAATAAAAGACACTACTGCCACTTCCGCCTCCCAAAAACATGCCCGCCTCAGGCCTAGACCTGACCCCTTGTTCCAGAAGCCCCGTGGGACTGGATGCCTGTCCTCCTGCTCTGACCGCCCACTCAAGCCAAAGCAGCGTCATTGCCCACAGGCACCAGTTGGCTCCCAGCCTGGACCCTGTGGTGGCTCTGATGCCTGAAAGGTCACGTGGCACCTCCTCCTGGTCAGACCCCAGCGGCCTGTCCCACCTCCCCATCCCATACCAAGGCCTGCTTCCCCAAACCGGGCCCTCAGCTTCAGGTGGCCATGCTCCTCCAAGTTGTCCAGACTCACACCGGCTCCCATTGCAGACTGTTCCCTAGCCAGAGCGGCACCAACCACTCCCATCCACCCCCTTGGGCCACTTTAGGATGCCGGGGGAAGCAGGCCCTGGTGACTCTGGAACAACAAAGAATTGCCCCTTAATGGCTAGTGAGGCCTTCCTTTGCTCCACCCTGCAAAGGGCCTGTATGGCACACATGCAGGAGAAGTGTGCTCCTCGGCTTTCCCAGGGACCCACAGGGGTCCTCCTGCTACTGGGTGGGCCCTGGCTCCCACTTTCTAACAAGGAGATACAGAATTCTCTACTCCCCCCAATGCTGCTTCCTTTGGCCACAACTGCAACATAGCTCTAAAACCAGACCATTTTGGCTCCAATTCCAGCCTCGCCATTAACTAGCTCTGTGCCTTTGGGCATGTTGCTTAACGCCTCTGAATCAATCTCTTTGGAAATTTGCGATAATTACACAGTACCTATCTCAGAGAGTCGCTGTGACTGTTAAAGAAGACAGAGAACATGTAGTTCTTAGGATACCACCTGGTAAATGCTCAATGCATATTAGCTGTTAATGGTCTTGGAGAAATAAGACACAGGGCTTGTGGGGGAGAGTATCAGCCTGTGGTTGTGGTGGGGTGGTGTTCATGTATCTCGCATTTGTTCATAATTATTCCAGAAAGTTAGATGAGTGGACATTTCAGAAAGGAGTCATAGCCCTGCGCAGAAATCAAAATCGAGCAAACAATCTGGTCAGTGGGTGTGCATTCTCTCTCTCTCTCTCTCTCTCTCTCTCTCTCTCACACACACACACACACACACACACACACACACACACACACACACACAAAGAGAGCAAGATAACAGGGAGGGACAGGGGCAGATTTGAGGCTGCATGCCTGACCACCTCCCCCCTCCCCGGGCAGGCGTGGCCTCCAGCAGTCCTGGCTCTTCCCACCAGGAGAGGCATTTATTCTGGCGTGGCTGGGCTGGCATCCTGCCAGGGCGAGCACCAAGTCTGGCAGCAAATGACCACAGAGCAACCTCCCAGCTACAGGGTCCCCAGGCAGGTGGACATTCCCATGCTGGCTCCTCCCCCTGCAAGATGGTGATTCCCAGAGCCAGGGGCTGCCACCGGCCAGGCCTGAGCTGGGCCTGGGATACCTGGCCCTGGCTCTTGTGGAAATCCCAGGGAGGGGGACACCTCTTCTGATCAGAGGCAAGAGGCCCTGCCCTTGGACAGGGACCCAGAAAGTGCCGCCAGCACTCCAGACAGAGGCCGTGTGGGGGAGTGGTGTTGACAGGAGTGGGCGGGGAGGCCGTCGAAGGAGGTGCAAGCCAAGTGGGGAGGTGTGCTGGCAGCCCTCACAAGCAGGGAGGTCCCAGCAGATGCCCTCAAAGGAGAGATGGATTATAGGGCCTATGGAGCTGGGCAGCACTTCAGCACCCTACCTGCCTGTCAGGCACCTGATGTGTGGCCAGGCTGAGGAGATGGGGCAAGAGTCCCTGGCTTTCTCCCCTGCCCCAGGCTGAATCCCCTCCATAGCTGGGCCCCTGCCGCTGGAGGTGCTGTCGATGCATATGAGATGCTGTCCGAAGGCCCTCTGCCCACCCCCACCCCAGCTGCCACCCAGGTGCAGCCCCGCCTGCTCCCTCCTCCTCCCTCCCAGCTCAAGGACACAGATGGGGATCATTGGGATGAAGCATTGCTGGGTGCAGGGCAGACACACACCTAGAGCCAGGTGGAGGCACTAGCTCAGTTCCTCCCAGCACAGCCCCAGCCCTGCTCAGAATTCCCCCCACACAGCTGGCCAACATCTTTACATCTTCGAGTCGCTGACCCTTCCCTGCAGGGACCTGGGCTCTCCACACATCCCCGTTACAGCCTGGGAGCAGAGGGGAGGCCAGCCCTCCCTCCTGGCCCACTGAGGCCTCTACACTGATTCTCTGGCACACCTGTCCACACTCAAATGGAGGGGCGCTCTGGATCCCCTTTCTTGCCCCAGGTCTCTTGCCTGTAGCCCTCTCTGCCCCAGGATGATGTCCAGTCACATCTTCAAGGTCACCCTACAAGTATCCTGTCACCACACACCCCCTCCCGTGTGCACCCACGGTGCCCTGAACTTCCCCTGCACCCACCCTCATACATCAGAAATCCCTGTCTGCTTATTCGTTTCTTCCCACTGAGAGCCCTATGAGGTTTCAGTCCTGAGCCCAGAATCCCGAGGGCCAGCTGGTACCAGGCATCCCCATTCAAGACGGAAATGGGTGCAATGTCACCTCCCCAGAGAGGCCATCCCTGACCATCCTGTTGGAAATCACGCTCTAACACACACACACACACACACACACACACACACACACTCATACACATTCATTCCCACGCCCCCTCCCACACACTCCCACGCCCTGCAATACACTCTCAGCCCTCCTGAGGCTTCATTTTTCCTTGTAGCACAGATAGCTGATGTATTGACCTCCTGCTCACTGCCCACCGCGTCCACGGAATGTGGGCTCCACCAGGGCACTGACATGTCCCTGCACCCACCGCCATGCCTGGGGAAATTTTGAATAAATCAATTAATAAAATCCAAGGTGAGCCCCACCCACCCAAGCCTTTCCCAGCACACAATCACCCTTTCTCTTTTCTTTTCCTTTGAGTATGTGTGTGGGGTTGGGCCGGGGGCTCCTGGGGATTGAACCCAGGGGCATTCTACCTCCATGCTATACTCCCAGTCCTTTTTTCTTTTGAAACAGCATCTCAATAAGTTGCTGAGGCTGGCCTCAAACTTGCAATCCTCCTGTCTCAGCCTCCCAAGTACTGGGATTACAGGTGTGTGCCACCACACGTGACTATAATCACCTTTATTCTGGAGGTAGAGTTTGGGGCTAAAGGAACTTTCTTAGGGGCTGAGCCTGACTTGAATGAAAGGTTCCCAGAGAGATGTGCTTAGAGATGAGGAGAGAGTGTAAATGGAGGGGTGACAGTGAAGGGAACAGTTACATGGGGCTTCAATTCAGGGGCTATTCTAACAGCTGAATCCCCACAGCCTTCTAGACAGGGACGAAGCCTGCCTTGGTCCTAGAGACTGGACCCGTGGCACGCAGAGGAAAAGTCACCTAACACAGGCATAACACAAGAGCACATAGAGAATAAAATTTGCAATCAGGAGCAGCAGTAGAGTTCCTGAGACTGGGTTTCCTCCGTGTAAAGTGACAACAGTAGTGACGGTGCACCACGGGGCTATTGTGGAAAATGCAAGAGTTTAACTTCAGTACGCTGACACCTGGCGCTGGGATCTTCTTTGCCGTGGGAACTGTCCTGCACACTTGCAAGATGTTTCCCAGAATCCCTGGCCTCTGCCTACTAGATGCCAGTAGCACCTCCACTGAGTTATAGCTAACAAACTGTCTCCGATTGTTGTCAAATGTCCCTGGGGAAGGAGGACTGCCCCCTAGTTGAGAACCACTAGTAAAAATCAAAACAAATGATATAACCGCAGCCCTTGGCAGGTACCTGGCACCCAATAAATGGTACCGGTGGTGTCAGTTTAACTCTGTCATCTCTCCAGTCTCATGTTAAACAATGCCCTCAACCCCCTACCTCCACTCCCTCCCCTCTGGCCTCTTTTAAATGTCTCTAAACCACCATCTTCCTTTTTACCACAGGGCCCTTGCACAAGCTGTCCTCTCCAACTGAGCTAACTCAAGCTCTTCCTTCAGCTCAGTCATCACTGAAGCCTGGACACCTCCATGACTGACCAGTCGTGAGCAGGAGCCCCTCTCAGCCTCCCCCAGCCTTGCTCCCGTATCCACCCCCCCCCCAGTGCCTGTAGGCAAGGTTTGCACTGTCCTTATCACCTGCACCCAGCCTAGCAACTGGCACTTAATGGGGAACCAGTGAAGACTGAGCCCAGGAAAGGAAGCACCGGCATTCCCTCGCCCTCAGCCTCCTATGCAGGCTGGGACCTCACGTCCAGGGCAGGGAATAGCAGAGCTCGCATCGGACAGTCCCTCCCAGCCCAGGAAGTCAGTGTCTGACCAACCTGGGAAAGAGGGCCTCCTTTCCACTCATCTGGGGGCCTGTGGAGGGTCCCCTTCTGGAAGTCTTGTTGGAAGAAGGGCAGGGAGGCAGCGCGGCTGCTTGGGGACTGGAGGGCCCTGCACACAGCCAGGCTGCAGGAGGCCATGCTCTGCTTTCTGCCCACCCGGCCCTCACGCGCACACTCTCTCGGCCCCAGGGCCAGGCCCAGGGCATTGGTTTCCCACAGCCACATTCCTGCCTCCATAGCTCATGCCGGCGGCTCCCAGGCTGGGGCTGGCAGGCACGCGGTCTGTGGCCACGAGCTCTATCCCTGGGCTAGCTATGTAAGGGATCCTGCTGCTTGCCCCAGGGACTGGGCAGCCTCCAACCCGCTGCTGCCCGGCAGGAGGCCATGGCTCCCCGGAGGAGCCTGAGCAAGGAGGGTGAGGAACTCCAGGCTCCCCAGGGCTCCAAAGTCAAGCAGACCCACCTGGGTCTGCCAAGCCCAAGGCTGACCTCTGGGGACCTCAGCAGGAAGGGGGGAGCAGGTTCTGGAGAAACACAGAAACACACAGCCTATGAAGGGGACTCCTCACCCACCTCAATGGGATGGAGACCAAGGTGGAGCCCAGCGGCACGCCTGAGAGACCTGCACCATGTGTCATTGGTCACAATGCTGCTCAGCGGCAAGGAGGCCTTGCCCTGAACAGGGTCTGGAGATCTGGCTCCTGATCTATGAAGTGGAGACTAGAGAGAGACAGAAGGGGCAAGAGCAGAGACGGACGCAGCAAAAAGACAGAGGCTAAGCAGGCAGGTCACAGCGCCTCAGAGCCATACAGCAGGGGCCAGGGAAGAGTCAACAGGGCCTCAGACACACGTCAGGGTGCCACCTCAGAAACCTTCCGCACCCCGGTAGGGTCAAGCAGAGGGGTGCTGACCAGCGTGAGACGGCTGCCCTCCTTCACTTCCTGGGGAGGACTACTTCAAATGCAGGATGGGCACAAAGAACCAAGGGACAGGGCTGTCGGGAAGGGCACTACTGCTATGAGCATCTCTTCACTTGTGCAAACAGGATCAGGGGACCCCTGAGAGGCACGGGAGCTGAAGCCAGCTTGCATGGCTCACAAGAGCAGATTAAATTTTCAGGAATTTTGCCGGTCAGTTGTTAAACAGCCATTAGTTAAAAACTAAAGCCTATAAATTTGCAACTCAAGAAATTATACTAAAGCACAAAGGTGGTAAATGCTGAAACTCATCCCAGGTACTTTAATACCTTTTGCTGTTCTCTCTCACGTGTGATGTCCCCACACTGTATCTAACTGTGCTTCCGCCCTTCCTTTCCTAATTCCATGTTCAGTGGCGCCACATTGCTAGCTTGAAATCGGCCATGGCAGGAGTGTTTACACCATGGAAATCTGCAAATGATACTAAACCAGGCTGGGAATTGTTGCTTTGTTTTTTCTGGAGAGCTGGTTGTTAGGCACTGGCCAGCACAGCCCTGGGGTGACCTTCTAGGACTTCACTTTTGTCACTGTCTCTTCTCTATTGACTTTGCTGGTACATCCAAACAACGTGACAAGGTAGGACAAAGGACTATAAACCCTGCAGCAGCTGGCCATTCTCCGTAAGATTTTTCACGATACCCATGTAAGGGAATGCAGCTAGAATGATAATTACTTGTTTTCTCTGTGCCTCCATTTGCTTATCTGTAAAATGGGGCTCCTAGTAGAACCTATCTCCTAGGACTGGTTAAGTGAAATAATATGTAAACAGAGCAGGAGGCAATGGCTAACACATGGTATGTGCCCTAGGATGGGGTTGACGAATGTTGGCCATAAAAGGGCAACACTCTTTTGCTGTTGTGGGCAGGGTTATAGTCGCCATTGCAACTATTCAGCTGCCCTTGTAGCAAAAGATAGCCAGAGACAAAAGCAAGAAAACCAGCACTGGCTTCGTGCCAATGGAGCCTGATCTACAAAAACAGATTTGGCCTGTGGGCCATAGTTTGGCAACCCATGGGCTATAAGGGGGTGAGATTATTTTTGCTGTGTCATCATTAGCCCCATCTGATAAGAAAAGTGGGGCCCAGATAAGTTATGTCTTCCCTGGGATTACACAGCAAATGAGCTGGCAGAATCAAGGGTCCCCATGCCCATCCTCAGGGTCCCTCTCAGGTACCTGCTGCCCCATCAGAGCTTAGAACATCCAAAGCAAGGCTCTGCCAAGTCAGGGATGCAGGCTGCCCAGGACTCACTTCACTGACCTAGCCGCCCTAGTCTCAGCTTAGAGGAAAACCCCACATGAGCTGGCAGGCCAGGCCAAAGGAGAACCCTTTAAAAGAGGGAATGGAACACAGCACCGCATAGAGCTCCCTTCCCAATCAGGGCTGATTGCAACCGTAAGTGGAATAGCAGGCGAGGGTGCAACCCCATTTAATTTACAGCTGGAGCCAGGGCTTGGAAGCAGCTGCTAAACTCCTTGCAAAACTATCGACTGGGCCCTGGGGATCTGAGAGTGGAATGAGGAAACCTGGAGAATCCACAATGCCACGTGTGGGCTGGCGCGAGCGTATGTGTGTGTGTGTGTGTGTGTCCCTCTAGGGTTTCCACATCTCCACATGTGGAGGTTGCAAAGAACACTCACTCCAGCAGGTTTTATCCCATGCCAGCGTACTCGGGCAATTAGGACAACTGGATGTCCCAGTTTGCCTGGAGTGGTTATTAAGAGTGCCCCAGACCAGACAATAAATTACATAGTCACCCTAGCAATAGTGGGTGCAGACCCTCATGTACGATGACACACACAGGGGGACTCCCAGCACATTCACCAAGGTGCTGGCGTTGCATCTGAAGAGCACAGATGCACAATCAGCCCCCATCCGAGTCTGAGTGAGACAGACCCAGAGTCTGCACATTTAGAGGACTTGTCCAAACTGCTCTTCTACGCAGGGGAACAGGAAAGAGAGGGAGGCCTCTGCTGGAGCCCTCAGCCGGCCCTGCTAGCACAATGCTGGACATGGAACAGGTGCTCAGGGCATATACTCAAGAAGCCTGGGCTACACAGAGCTGCCTCAGCAGCCCAGCCCCAGCCCAGCCACAGGCCTGCATTACTAATGAAGCAAAGCCCTCTCCCCAGGCACTGCCCCTGCTGAGGGCCAGCTCTGGGAACTGTGCCTGGGTGCCCGCACACGGCATGGCTGCATCCAGGTTGGAGACGGACCCTCCCTGCCCACCCACAGCCAACCTCATTCTCAGCCAGTTTGAATCTCAAATTACTCTCCTGTGGAAGCTGCCTCTCCCTGACGCCCTCCCAACACTTCCAACTTCCCACTGCCCTCCCCTGGCCCTGGCCCTGGCCCAGGCTTGGGACACCTGTCTCTGCAGGTCCTGTCTGCTTCAGGTCAGAGCCCAGGCCTCTGCCAAGTGACTGCAGGTTTCCTTGGGTGGGGAGTAGATTCTTCTCTGGCTGCCGACTGCCCCAGGGAGACCAAGCTGTCTGGCTATAAGGTGGGGCGGGGAGCAGGGCCAAGAGTTCTAGCCAGCTCCCAGCAGCTGCCACATCAATTCCTCCCATCCTAGGACCCCACCCCAAAGGGCCCTCTATGGGGCAGGAGGGACATTTTGTCCTAATAGAAGTAGGAGAACAAAAGCACCAATGAGGTGGTTTGGCCAATGGTCAGGAGACACCGAGGGAGAAGAGACAGAAGAGCCGGCGGTCTCGATCTTGGCCCTAGTACTGACTCGTGCTGTGCTGCTAGGCAAACTCCTTCTCAGGCCTCAGTTTCTTCTATGATAACATCTGGAGCACAGAGCTGTTCTAGATCGGGGCTATCGGGCAGAACCTTCCACAATGATGGAACTGTCCTGCGTCCGACAGGCAGCCAGCACTAGCCACATGTAGCTCTTGAGTGCTTGAGATGTGGCCAGTCTGACCAGGAGCTGAATTTTCTATTTTGATTGCTTTAGATGTAAACTTAAACGGCCACACATGCCTAGTGGCTACTGTATTAGGAAACGCAGGTCTAGAGCCTCCCTCTCCCCAACTATAAATGGGACTAATACTGGAATTCAGCCTTCTGGGGTCATTGGGAGGATAAAAGGAGACAATGTATATAAACCTCTCAGTCTAGTTTTTTTTTGCACATGGTTAAACAGATGTTGGTAATTCTTACCCTCTTTGGGGGTCCTGGATCCACTAGAGAGGTGGATAAAACCAAGGACCTGGCACGAGAATTCATCCATCACAGACACACACACACATGCGTCTCTCTCTCTCTCACACGCACACGCACACGCACACACACGCACAATTTTGCATCCAATTGCAAAAGGCTCCCACTGCTCCCGAGGCAGTTTGAGCGCACCTTTAGAACATGCACAGTCCCAGCTCTAGAAAGCTCCCAGGCTGCGAGCACGTGTTGCCAACGTCTGCGTCTCCTCCCCTCCCTGCCAGGCTTGGCATCTGCTGAAGCCCTTCCCGGCCCACAGGGCCGAGCAGAGGCCAGGGTTGGAAAAATCCTTGCACGTGGAGGGCAGACCCAGGGCAAGAGCGACAGGATGGATTCCGTGAGCTCATCCCAGCAGCCGTCACCAGAGTTCCCAGAGAGGCTGGTGGCGTCAGGAGGGGGTGACTGGGTGGGAGCAGGCGGTGGTGGCTGCGGGCGGCAGCAAGGGGTGTGGGGCGAGGAGAGGGAGGCTGGATGGAACTCGCTATAATAGCGGCTTTGTGCTCCGCTTCCCAGCTCCCTGGGAACGCCAGGAAGATTATGAAACCCGGTGTCTTTGGGAATGCCAGGATATTAGCTGGAAAAAGAATAATACGAAAATAAAATAATGCTCGGGATGGAGACAGCAGACGATTAGCAGACGGAGCCAGGGCCTCCCGCTCGTAGAGGGAGCCAGGCTTGGCCCCTACCGAAGGTTTCAGGGAAAGGCAGCCCGTGCTAATGAGCAGACAGGGCCTGCCTTCCAAGGAGACGTCTCAGAAGGGAGCCGGCGCACAGGCCAGGGAAGGGGTATTGGAGAAAGGGGCACCGTGGGCCTGGTCCTTGCATCCAGACATTTGAAACCTGCAAGTTTCTAGGAAGGCCACCCTCCAGTACCCTGCTCTCCCCTCATTACGGACTGTCACTCTACAAGGACTTAGCCCCGCTCCAGCACTTCAAAGATGCAGACGCTAGTGGGTTATCTTGCACTCACCATGAACATCTCTCATCCTAACCATGCAGGAGCACCGTGCACCACGACTCCACCATTAGATCCAAGAGTTGGGCACCAGGCGTGGGGGGGATTCGGAGATCATTTTTGTCCCACCAAGGAGCAGGGAGGACAGGTCATCTTGCCCTGCCTCCCTATCCAGAACCCCAGCTGTATACCTTCAGCCAGGTACAGGCACACCC
This sequence comes from Graphiurus murinus, assembly GCA_004027655.1. NCBI lineage: Eukaryota > Metazoa > Chordata > Mammalia > Rodentia > Gliridae > Graphiurus > Graphiurus murinus. Next base: position 21,022 of record PVLC010021320.1, read on the forward strand.
TGTCTCTCTCAGAGAGGCATCCAAGTGGGAAGCCAATGACCCTCTCCTTCATCTTCATGATGTGCTATGTGCTGCACATTACTTGAAGATGGCCCTTGGCGGCGGCAGCAGCATTACCTAGAGGCTTGTGAGACATGGAGACTCTCGGGCCCCACCCGGGCACTGAATCAGAGTCTGCATTTTAACAAGAGCTGGCTCCTTTGTTCGTTAAGTGTGAGAAGCACTTCTGTACATGCATCACGGTTAATCCTTACGGTAACTCTAGGATGCAGCTACTTTCAGGAGTGAGGTAATAGAGTCCCTAAAGGCATGAACGACCTGTCCACAGCCAGTAAGCAGAGGAAGCCGAAATCAAAGCATACCTGCACACTCAGGAGCCTTGCCCATCCCACCAAGCCTTCTCCAAGCGCGTCAACAGACATTAGGGACCGGAGGGCAGAGACCAGCACTCAAGAAAGCAGCTGGGTCTCTGCACCAGAAAGCCCAACCATCTGTCCCAAGATACAGGGTGGACTTCAGCCCCGGTTCCTTGTTAGGGCATTAGTATGTCTCAGGGCAAGGACAATGGGGCTCAGGGATGGGAGCCCAGACTATCCTTTGTCCTGGCAGAAAACACGTAAAGATGACTGTGAAAGAAGAAGGTGTGATATGTTGGAAGGAGGTGTTGGGGCTGATGGGGCCTTAGTTCACTCAGGTACTGAATGGTCCACACAGTTGTTGTCAGATGGGCCTGTGGCTCTGTCCAAATGCTGGACACACCAAAGAACTTTCCAAACTCCATGGTCTTCCCACTCCAGGTACCTGGGATCCACCCTCCCCAAACACTGTCTCGCTCTGGTTCTCTGCGTCAGCCAGGTCTGCCCTGTGCCTGCACCGTCTGCATATCACAGGCCAGCCACATCTGCACTATGATCCGTCACCTTCCCATGACTGGGGCTCTGCTCCTGATTGCAGGGATCCCCTCGTGACATCTTCTCCCACATAAAGAATAAACGCCGCGTTGGTTTCTCTGTTTCTGGGAAATGCTCCCCATCCTTCCCACCTCTAACCCATGTAAGCTTGGCAGCGGGTCCCCAGCCTCACTCTCACCTTCCTTCCTGGCCAGCCCCATCGCGTCCACATGTCTCCGGGCACCCTCCCCTGCCGGTCCCCTCACCTCCCAGCTGATGATCGGCTCCCACGTCTGCCACCTCCCTGCCCTGGGCCGCCTGGCAGGCAGCCGCCAGATCTGTCTTCCTGACACAGCCCTGACAGTGTGTCAGATGTGCCAAGGCCAATCATGAACTCATTGCAGCCCCAGGCCTGGCAGCGCCCTTCCACCAGCCCAGCGGAGACTCTGAAGTCCCTTCGGCCCTTCCCTCCCCACACCCTGCCACTCCATCCTCCTCCACCTTGGGCCCACAGCTCCTACCCCAGAGACTCACCTCATCCCTGGATCTCTACTCAAAACACCTGATGGTCCCCTGACGGGAGCGTCTCCCTCTCAAACACTTTCAATACTATTTGATTAGCAATCCTAAAGCTCCGCTCCTCCCAGAGCATGCCTCTGCTCAGCAACTCACACCGAGCTGGGCCTGGTGGACCACACCTGTAATCTCAGTACATGGGAGGCTGAGACAGGACGATTGCAGGTTCAAAGCCAGCCTCAGAAACTTAGGAGACTCTTAGAAACCTAGTGAGACCCTGTTTCCAAAAAATAATAATAATAATAAGGCAGGACATAGTGGCACACACTTGTAATCTCAGTACATGGGAGGCTGAGACAGGAGGATTGCAGGTTCAAAGCCAGCCTCAGCAAATAGTGAGACTCTCATTAACCTAGCGAGACTGTCTTTCAAAATAAAAATAAAATTAGGCTGCGGGGTGTAGCTCAGAGGTAGAATGCCCCTGGATTCAATCCTCAGTGTCACAAAAATAAAATAAAATAGGGCTGAGGGTATAGTTCAGAGGTAGGGGCTCAATTCCCAGCACCACTGATGGTGATGGTGATGGTGATGGTGATGATGATGATGATGATGATAATTGTTATAATTATTATTATTAAAAATAGGTCTGAGGGTGTCGCTCAGAGGTAGAGTACCCCTGGGTTCAATCTCCAATACCACACACACACACACACACACACACACATAGAGCAAGCCACACTGGCTCCTCCTGCTCATTGAAGAGAACCCTATGGCTGCCACCTGGAGCTCTTTGCCCAATACTTTTTGGGTTTGGAGAGCTTTTTTTGTTTCTTTCTTTCTTCCTTTCCAGACACTCCTCTTTCCAACCTGGTGGTGCCGTCAATCACGAGCAGGGACATGGCCCAAGATGGCCAATCAGAACCTTTAATCCCTCAGCCCCAGGTGCAGGGCCTGGCTTAGGTACATGAGCAGGTGGAGGCGGTCACTTGCACGGGACTTTTACTGGTGCTTTTGAGAGTACCGCACTCTGGGGTCTCCAGCTGGGCTGTGCCAGTTGACGTAGCAGGGCTCTGTGGGTGATCAAGGGGATGTCAGCCTTTCATCACCAGCATCATCTGTGCTATCATGGAGACAGCCAGTATAAGATGAGGTCAAGACAGAGGTGCAAGTCCTGGGGACGGTGTGTAAACCTCCATCTCCACCACCCTAATGCTGGCTCGTGTCCTGGGCATGTCCCAGTTAAGTGAACCCAGAGCCCCCTTTTCTCTTTAGCCCACTTCAACTGAGTCTCCATTTGATGGAAACAAGCCCTGGTCACTCGGGGTGCCTGCCTGCCAAATCAGACCCACCTAAGACCTGAGACTTCCTCAAGATCTTCCCCCTGCAGCCGGAGCCATGGACCACTCCAGGCCCTGCTCTGTGCCAAGCCAGGCCCTTTCTGACATAAGACAAAGGAAGTCACCAAACACTAGCAGTGCTCCATCCTACCCTGCTCCCATCCTGGCCCGAGGACCAGGTCAGCTGCCCAGAGAGCCAGGGCTCCGCTGTCTCCCCTCAGCCTCTACCAGACTTGGCCACAGGACTAGGGCGGAGGGAGCCTGTCACAGTCTTCTCTGGCGTCATCTGGCTGCCAGAGGGTTTCCTCTCCTTTTTGCCACTGCCGGGCCTGGCTCACCATCAAGGCCTAAGAATGACAGGCCTCTCTGCACGGCCTGCCGCCTCTTGGGGCTCTGTTGGCCTCAATTCCCACAGCTCTGGCAGCTGGGCTGCACCACGGATGTGTCCCTTGTCTCGACCAAATACGCAAGCATACACACACAGCTGGCTGCACAGGGACAGCCTCAAGTCCCATCATCCAGGGCAGCTGGTGGCACCTGCTCCCCAGGGTCACAGCCAAAGCTCACACAAGGAGTGTACAGTCCTGGCTGAATTTCAGAGGCAGCATCTCAGAGTTGGGCTTCTCCCTCCCACCCCCAGAAAACCCCAGACCAACAGAGCAGGGAACAGGCCATACAATGGCCCTGAGTATCCCCACTCAGACCATCCAGGAAGTATATGTTCCTCTCTCTTGGGCAGACAAGTCACCCAGCTCCTCAACAGCCTTGAGCCAATGGCAGATGTGCACACAGGGGCAGGCTGAGTATCCGCTGGCTCAACTTCTAAAGTACGTCTAGCCCCCAGGTCTCTGGGGAACTCCATGAGATGGCCTCTGTGCCAGAAGGATGACAGTCTGGGACCACAGCCCTCTCTAGACGCTGCCATAGTTAGATCAAAGTCTCCCCTCCCACCTCCATGACAGCCAGGTTTTTCAAGAAGAGCCAGGCTCCTTGGCTGCAATCTCAGATCAGGTGAGAAGATGCTGAGGCCCCAATGTGTGTGTGTGTGTGTGTGTGTGTGTGTGTGTGTGTGTGTGTGTGTGTATGCGTGCGTGTACACATGCATACTCATAGTACTGGAGATTTGAACCCAGGGGCACTCTACCACTAAGCTACAGCCTGAGCCCTCTTTATTTTATTTTGAGACAGAGTCTAAGTTGTCCAGGTTGGCCTCAAACCTGCAATCCTCCCGCCTCAGCCTCCTGAGTACTGGGATTGTAGGAGCGTGTCACCACACCCAGCTCTCTGTTCCCATCTCGACTACCCAAAGAAGCAGCAGGTCTCTCCGTGCCAAGAAAGACGATGTTTTATTTTAGGAGGACACCCAGACTGGTGATCACTTTCCCCACACGCCACCCCACAGGAGCCGAAGCCAGGATGGCTGGCCAATGTTCCATCCCAAAGCCCTAACCTGGGGGCTCCCACGCCTCTCCACGTCAGCCCAGAACAGCCCTGGGAACACGAGCTGCACCCCACCTACCAGAGCCCCCTCGAGGGCAAACACGGCTGCGGGCCCCGTCTTCTCCAGTGGTTCCATGCGACGGCGCCAGCGGCGGCGGCGAAAGGCATCCGTCTTGCGGTACTCGAGGTGGAACTTCCAGCCAAAGAGCGAGGCATACTCCCAGCCCTCGCCCTCCGCCTCTGCCTGCCTGTGCTGCACCAGAGAACAGGGCAGACTCAGAGGCCAGCTGGAGGGCCCGGTGTGCCTTCCCTCCCTCCAGGACGCCCCACCAGCTCCCATACCAGCGCCCTCCAGGTGGGAAAACCTGGGAAGGCCACCTGGAAGAGGGGGGCTTTAACAGCTCTGCAGCAACAAGACCTCTAGGTCAGAAAATCAGGAGGGGAGAGAGGAGGCTCCACGGCTGTGGGGAGAGCCGAGGAGCCAGGAAGGGAAGGTAGACTGCAGCAGTGATGGAAACACTGGCTTTTGGGTTGTCTGTTTATTTGAATTTGGGGTGGGTTGCATGAATCCAAGGTTTTCTTGTCATTTCCTTCTTCATATCCCAGCTTGTAAAAATGGAAGTAGCTCTGCAGTTCAGAGACAAAATGGAGATTCCATTCCCCAAGCCCAGGCTACTCCTCCCCCAGAGGCAGGACCCAGGTCAGCAGCAGAGGGACCCTGCACTGCCTCCAAGAAGGAAGCCCCTCAGCCCAGCTTCTGGGAGAGAGTGGCCAGGGGCTGTCCTCAGAAACCACCATGAGCAGGGTGACAAGGCGGAGTCCTGGAGGCCAGCTGCACCCCCCTCCCCCAGGGAGGATGCTAGTGGTAAGGAAGCAGGCAAGGCACATGTGTCTGGCCATGCCCCAACTCTGACAAGTGGGTGCCCCTTCAGAGACAGGGTTTTCTGCCTGGTTCACAGCACCAGGAACAGTCAGTCATCCAAAACCCTTGAAACACTCCTCTCAACATTCTCTGCTCAAAGAGAAAGGAAGGAGTCTGGGTCACGTCAAAGCCTACGCTTAGACTGGGGGAGGCCTGATTCTTGGGCCAAAATTTGAATGTGCACTTGGGAGGGAAGGATGTAGACCAAGAGGGACCGAGCGAAGCAGGCACTGAGGCTGTGCACCACACCGGCATCCGTGTGACTCTGGAGTAAGTGCGTGTGTTCATGCGTGCTCACGCCTGTGCCCTGTGGACCTGTCCTTGGATTAATGCTGATGGAGTCCACCCAGTCCCTTTACCAGCCAGCACATGTGCTGTGCGCCAATCCTCAGCAGCAACCTACTGCAGGGCATTGCCCGCTGGGAAGGGAGCCACCAGGCTGGGGAGGTCTGTACCCAGCAGCCCCCAGAGCCTTCAGCCAATGACAGTGAGGAGGATGCAAACCCAGCACAGCCTCTAGATGAGGAAGATACTGTGGTGCTTAGGGGTGTGCCCCTCCCCAAGCCACTCGCCTGCCCCTCATCCTCCTGAGAACACTGCCTTGGCAGCCTGTTAAGGTTTGAGTATAGAATATCCCCCGAAAAGCTCATGGATTGGCCATTGGGAAATCTTCAGAGGTAAGATCATTGAGCCAGGGCTCTTATCCCATTGGTGGACAAATCACTAAAGGAGCAATACTTTGAATGAGTTTACTGGGTGGTCATTTAGGCGGGTGGGGGGTAGCCGGAGGAGCTAGGGCTGTGGCCTGGAGAACCATATCTGTCCACGGTCACTTCCTGTCCCTCTCTCTGCTTCCAGTCACCATGATGTGGGAGCAGCATCCCACCACCAGGCCTGCCACCGTAATGGCCCTGCCTTGCAGCCAGCCACCTATGGACTGTAGCTCTGAAATCGTGAGCCCAGATAAACCTTTCCTCCTCTGTTGTTCACATCAGGTATTTTGTTCACAGCGAGAGAAAAGCTGACGAAAACAGCCAAAGCCACGTCATGGGTTGTGCCTCTAGCAAGCCAGCCTGGGACACTTCTAGGGATGGTGCTACACCCTCTAGGGAGCTGTGTGTGAACCCCGTGTAGTCTCCACCTTATGGATGTGTCCTGCGTCGGTCTATGGGCAGTCGCACGAGTCCTAGGTGTCACCCGTGAGCATCTCCAAGGAGCCCCAGGTGCCTGTGCGTGTGTCCGTCTGCACGCGGATCTGCACCTCCGCCCTCTGGCCTCCCCCCACTGGGGCCTTCCCCCACCCGCCACTTGCCAGCTCACCCTCTTCAGCGCTTCCATCTGGCTGAGGTCCCTCCTGCGCAGGCGGACCCAGCGCCGCCGGCGGTGCGTGTAATACATCTTCTCGGCGGGGACCCAGTGCCTCGGCTTCCGGTCCGGGGGGATGGGGATGCTGTACTCCCAGCCTGAGTGAGGGGCACCTGTCACTCACCACCCAACAATCCCCCACCTCTCCTGGGGCCGTGTCTTCATGCAGGGCACGCCCACAGACTCATGAGCAGCCAGGAATCTCCTCCTGGTGCTGATCCATAGCTAGAAGTGGAGGTGCCTTCAGCAGGTCCCCCAGGTGAAGTAGCCCAGTGAAGGCCAGTGCTCCTGGCAAGGGGCCACAGCACTCGGGGGTCCCCAGCACACTTCAAGAGCTCGCTCACCAGGGCGGGCTCCCCAGGCTCCACAAGCTGCCCACCTTGCTCATCCACGGCCCGGTTGAGGTCCGTGGACCATTCTTCATCTTCCCACTTCCAGCCCAGTGGACACTCAATGTCATCCTTGGGAAGCACCTTCTCCCCGTTCTAGGGACAGGCAAGGATGAGAAGATGCAGATAGACTTTAGCAAGGCCCCAGACGAAAGTTCAGAGCCCCTGAGGACCTGTGTGATTCAGCGTCATGTCCCTCTAGAAACCAGAGCATGAGGCTCAGTAGGCGGGAGCAGGGGAGAAAAC
>PVLC010021321.1:0-27830 GCA_004027655.1 Graphiurus murinus
CATTCTGGTTTTATGTCTATTGAGTCTTATAATGTTCTGCACATTGCAATTGCTCAGCAAATAATAATTTTCATATACATGAAGGTACACTGTTCTACTGGGACATTCAGTTCTCATTTAAAAACCTTAGGAAACAAAAATTCTAAGTTTGCTGCCAAATCAAAATAGATTATCTGCTTCTCTTGTTCAGAATGCATACTGTGCTTGAAATTATATTAACAAAATCATTTATAGCAATACTTCTGAAAATCTACTAAATAAATGTATGTTCTGTCGATTGTGTTACAGAGTTATAAATTTTGTCAAGGAAAATTACAATTGATTTTAGACCAGTTGGATCCTGGGCAACCTAAAGAGGTAAGTTTTTTTTTTTTTTTGCGGTACTGGGGATTGAACTCAGGGGCATTCTACCTCCGAGCTATACCCTCAGCCCTATTTTTTATTCTTTATTTTGAAACCGAGTCTCACTAAGTTTCTGAGTGCCTCACTAGGTAGCTGAGGCTGGCCGCGAACCAGGATCCTCTGGTCTCAGCCTCCCAAATGCTGGGATTACAAGCGTGCACCACCACGCCCGGCTCTAAAGAGGTAAGTTTAAGGGTAAGTTTCAAATCCAGCCAGATACCATATATTTATAATATACTAGATTACCGTCAGTAGCGACTGGTGTGTTTCTCTCGAAGCTAGGCCTGTACTTATTGCTAGGGACAATTCTAGCTGGTATCCTTGGTAAACTTTCTAGTCTTGAAATGAAAGGTCACAGAATAAGGGAGACTTTCCTCAGAAAATTGTCAGGGAAATTTTTATTAGAGGAAAATTTTCTCCTAGCTTTTATTATGAAGAGATGAAGTTATGAGTAGTTGCTCGTTGTCCCTTTTTCCTCAAATGATTTCTTCACTGTTGCTTTGTATGCAATATTTTACTTAGTGATTTCTTTTCTTTTCTTTTTTTTTTTTTTGTGGTACTGGGGATGGAACCCAGGGGCATTCTACCTCAGAACTACACCCGAGCCGTATTTTTTTATTCTTTATTTTGAAACAGGGTTTCACTAAGTTGTGGAGGACTTTACTACGTAGCTAAGGATGACCACGAATGTGCAATCTCCTGTTTCAGCCTCCCAAGTACTGGGATAACGAGCGTGTGCCATTACGCCTGGTTCCTTACTTAGTGACTTCTTAGGAAAGAAATTTACTTCATGCTTTTTCTCTTTCTAGAAAATGTGAACAACTGTTCAAAAATTGCACAGGCATATAAAAACTATTTGTCAAGCCGGGTGTGGTAGCGCATGCTTGTAATCCCAGCATTTGGGAGGCTGAGACTGGAAGATCCGGGTTTGCGGCCAGCCTCAGCTACCTAGTGAGGCACTCTGCAACTTAGTGAAACCCTGTTTCAAAATAAAGAATAAAAAATAGGGTTGGGGGTATAGCTGGGAGGTAGAATGCCCCTGAGTTTAATCCCCAGTACCGCAAACAAAATAAAACAAAACAAAAAACAAAACGCTATTTGTCATATGTAAGCATATATATTACCTCACATAATTATCTTTTTTTTTTTTTGGTGAGAATAGTTACTGATTTTTATTTTTATTTTACTTATTTATATATTTTTTAATTGGTGCATTGTAATCATAAATCTTTGTTAGGTACAAGCTGATAAAGGCATACATGCACACATTTCTCATTTAACCCTTCCCCAATTCCCACCCCACTCCCTCTCCCTCCCTCCTTCTCAAGTTCAGTTTAGTGATTTTTTTAATTATTAACTTTTATAATAATTGGTACATTGTAATCATACATCTTTGTTAGGTACAAGCTAATAAAGGCATACATGCACACATTTCTCATTTAACCCCTTCCCCAATTCCCACCCCACTCCCTCCCCCTGCCTCCTTCTCAAGTTCAGTTTTAGTGATCGATCTTGATATATTTGTGAAAGTACATCATGTGCATTAGGGTGTCCCCTGCCCCCTGCCCATCCATCCCCTTCAGTTAAGTCAACTTCTTTGCTTATTGAGGGTTTCTCCTTTTTCATCTGGAGACCCTCTTATGCCCCATCTTCTCCCTAGCATCCGCATATTAGGGATAACATATGCTTTTTTACTCTTTGTGACTGACTAATCTCACTTAACATCATGTTTTCCAGTTGCATCCATTTCCCTGCAAATAACATGATTTTGTTCTTCTTTATGGCTGAGTAAAATTCCATTGTGTACATATCCCATAGTTTTGTAATCCATTCATCTGTTGATGGACATCTTGGCTGTTTCCATAGTTTGGCTATAGTGAATTGTGCAGCTATAAACATAGATACACATGCGTTGGTCTGATAGTTTGGTTTCCATTCTTTTGAGTATCTACCCAAAAGTGGTATTGCTAGATCATATTGGTAGGTTCATTCCCATTCGTCTGAGGATTCTCCATACTGTTTTCCAAAGTGGTTGCAGTAATCTGCAATCCCATCAACAATGTATTAGGATTCCCACTTCTCCACACCCTCGCCAGCAGTAGTTGTCGTTTGTGTTCTTGATGATTGCCATTCTGATTGGAGCTAGGTGAAATCTCAAGGTAGTTTTGATTTGCATCTCTCTGATTGCTAATGATGCTGAACATTTCCTCATACATTTATTGGCCATTCGTATTTCTTCTTTTGTGAAGTGTCTATTTAGATCCTTTTCCCATTTTTTGATTGGGTTATTTGTTTTCTTAGCTGTGATTTTCTTGAGTTCTCTGTATATCCTAGATATTAGACCTCTATCAGAAGAGTAGCTGGCAAAATTTTTCTCCCACTCTGTGGGCTCTCTGCTGAGGTTCTTGATAGTTTCCTTTGCTGCACAGAAGCTCTTCAGTTTAATGCAATCCCATGTATTGATCTTCCTTTGAATTGTACTTTTGGGGTCTTGTTGAGAAAGTTTTTACCTGTGCCTATATGTTGAAGTGTTGGTCCTATGCTGTCTTCAAGTAGCTGCAAGGTCTCTGGCCTGACTTCTAGGTCTTTGATCCACCTTGAGTAGACTCTTGTGCAGGGTGAGAAAGTGGGGTTTATTTCCGTTTTCCTGCATATGGTTAACCAGTTTTGCCAACACTATTTGTTAAAGATGCTATCTTTCTTCCAGTGTATATTTTTGGCTCCTTTGTCAGAAATCAATTGACTGTAAGCTGGTGGTCTGTTTCTGAGTCTTCTATTCTGCTCCATTGGTCTATATGTCTGTTTTTGTGCTAATATCATGCTGTTTTTATTACTGTGGCTTTGTAGTAGAGTTTGAAGTCAGGTATTGTGATAACTCCTGCATGGTTCTTGTTGCTAAGAACTACTTTGGCTATCCTGGGCTTTTTGTTGTTTCAAATGAATTTGAGGACTGATTTTTCTATGTCTGTGAGGAGTGACTTTGGTAATTTCATGAGCATTGCATTGAATCTGTAGATCATTTTTGGGAGGATGGCCATTTTGATGATATTTATTCTGCCTATCTACGAGCATGGAAGATCTTTCCATCTTCTAAGTTCTTTATCAATTTCTTTTTTCAACTTTTTATAGTTTTCCTTATAGAGGTCTTTTACCTCTTTGATTAGGTTTATCCTTAAGTATTTTATTTTTCGGGGTGCTATTGTGAGTGGAATTATTTTCTGGATTTCTTTTTCAGTGGATTTATGGTTGGCATACAGGAAAACTTCTGATTTTTTAAGATTGATTTTGTATCCAGACACTTTGCTGAATTTGTTGATCAGTTCTGTAAGTTTTTTGGTTGAGTTTGTTGCGTCTTCTAAATATATATCATGTCATCTACAAAAAGGGATAGTTTTAGTTCTTCTTTCCCTACTTTTACTCCTTTGATTTCCTTCTCTTGCCTTATTGCTCTGGCTAGAGTCTCAAGTACTATGTTGAACAGAAGAGGTGATAATGGACATCCTTGTCTTGTTCCTGTTTTTAGTGGGAACTCTTGCAGTTTTTCTCCATTTAATATGATGTTGGCTGTGGGGCTATTGTATATTGTCTCTATAATGTTGAGGTACGTTCCTTCTATTCTGATTCTCTGCAGTGCTTTTAGCATGAATGGGTGTTGAATCTTGTCAAATGCTTTTTCAGCATCAATCCTCCTGTCTCAGCCTCTCCAGTACCGGGATTACAAGTGTACACCACCATGCCCAGCCATCAACTTTAAGTTTTGAAATGATTTTTTGAAAGCTTTAAGGTTTAATTGAGTATTTATGATTTACTACTACTGAAATTTTCTTAAAAATCAGAGAATAATTTTTAGTAAATAAAATGTTTGAAAAGATATTGGAAGTGATGTTTGAGTTTTATATGATAAGTCTCATTATCTTCAGTTTAAAAAGAACACTTAGAAATCCATGCTTGTTCAGTAACTTTTATTTTGCTTCTGCAAGTAGTATACTCTTAGTGAGATTTTGTCTTAAAAATTAACTGAAAAGGAGAAACTATTTAATATTTGTGAAGAATCCTAATTTTAAAAACTCTTTGTGTATTCTCTCCAAAGCCTGTCACAAATAAAGATGTATGTAGGAGTTGCTCCAAATGAATCTATAGACATTTTCAAATACTCGTATATTCTGTCTTCTTCATGTAGAAGGACTGAGGTTTTGCCTCCCATCCCCGATGTCTTACCTTTTTATTTACTAGGCTTCGATTATTTCAATTGGGAAATGACCAGATTTGGAGGACCAGGCTGGAAATTGTGTGTTCTTTCTCACTAATTGGAGAGTGAGTGGGAAAGAAGCTTTGCTCCATGTCTTCAGAGTGGCGCTATTCTTTATTGATGTTCCTTGGGTCATACTGTTTTGAGTGAATTCTGATTGGATTTTGAGAACACTGATTATGAGTAAACCTTCTGTGAAAATACAGAAATTTAATTTTGCATTCCAAGAAAAATAAATAAAGGAATGATTTTGTATTTTTCTACCTCAGTAGTTAGATCAGAAAATATGGTCTAACAGGAAACAAAACCTTCAAACTAATTATTTTGTGAGAATCATTCACATATATTGGACCGAGAATGCATCACCATCGCCAAGGGATATCTCTGAGTAATATTTTAAAATTAAAGCCCTCAAACTATAGAAGCACCTGTGATAGTTAACTACAGTGGGCAAAGTCTGCAGGATGAGGCCACTGAAAAATGTTGCCTTGGTAATTCTGCCTCAACCATTTTTCCATTTCACTTAGACCTGAGACCTAAAATCTCCTAGGATATTTAGTGTTTAAGTTTTGCTTTATACAAATCAGCAGCCTATTTTTTCCTCTGCTTAGCACTTAGTTTAAAAAAAAATCTTGAGAATTATTTTATAAAAGTGTAATTTTTCTTGTAAATGGCTCTTTAAACCAGTTATCTATACTTTGACTTTCAGTAGTTTGTTAGTTATTGTTTTGGAGAGTTAGAATTGTTCTAGTGTTAACTAGTAATACAAAATCTTCTTTTAAAAAATTATAGGTGAGATATGAAGCCTTACAAACCTTATGTTCAGCTCCTCCATCCGATGTCCTGAACTGTGAAAATTGGACCACTCTCTGTGAAAAACTGACAGTGTGTCTTTCAGATCCTGATCCTGTGTTTAGTGTAAGGAAACGGTTATAGAAATGTTAAAAATAATTTCTGTGTTCCACTAGAACCAAATGGAGTAGGATAGTTTTCTTTAATGGTAGCTCAAATATTTATGGAACTTCAGTTCAGGCTTTTGCATTGTTAAAAGTTGCTTTTTCAGGGATTACTATTTAATGATTAGATTCAAAGTATGGTCAATATCATATTTTATTGCCAAATGATACACTGTTACTTTGTGTATTCTGTTTTATCTTGTGAAGGGATACCCAAGTATTTTGTTTTTATTTTTGAATTAAGATAAATATTTAAGAGTTCATGTTATATGTAAATTTCAACTTAAAAATGATGAATTAGAATGAATTCTAAAGGGCTCATATCATATTTCTCCTGCATTTAAGTTGTTTATATAGAGAATGCCTAACTACTTAAAAAGAGAAGCCAAAGCTGGACATGGTGGCACATGCTTAGCTGAAACAGGAGTATCACAGCTTTGAGAACAGCCTCAGCAATGTAGAGAAACTTTCAGTCAGCTAGTGAGAGAGACCCTATTTCAAAACAAAACAAATAAAAGATGTAGAATGTTTCTGAGCTCAATCCTTTGTACGAAAAAAAAAAAAAGCCAAACTCTTAAGAATTTGGAAAATAGTTTGAGATGAGTCATAAAGCAAATATAGAAAATACCTAAATATAATAGTTGTGAAATCAATAGAGATGTGATTAATTTAATACAAAATTAATATGCTTATGACTTTTAAGGAATGAAAAGTGAGCTCATATTAGCAAGGATCATAATTCTGTACATTATGTCTATGATGGGAATACAAATAATTCTGACTGTATCCAAGTATCACATTTAAGTACAAATTGGATTTTTTAAAGAGGAGATTCTTATTCTTTCTAATTGATATGTGGAAGAAAACTTTGGTTTAAAACTGGTAGGATATTTTGTATAAAATTTAAGGCATTTGCATAGAGTTACATTTTGTTATTTGTTCAACAAATATGTACTGAATATCTACATTGTACATCATTCTAGTTTAGATGCTGGGAAAATACCAACAACAAGATAGAAAAATTAGTTGCCTTAATGGAACCTACATTCTATTAGAGGATATAGACAAATAGTTATGGAAAATATAAGATATCTCAGTATATTGTATAAAATCATGTTGTATCATTAATGAAGGTATAATTACCTGATAAACAGAAGTTGTTTGGGAATCACTTTTTAAATTCAAATTAGTGAAAAAAGGTGTTTACCTAATACTTGGATGCAGTTCAAACTTACTAACAGCAGAGGGTATTATAGACTTCTGTAAAAACTTCAATACAAGAGCTTCAAGGGAGAAAAAAGATATTTTAAGGTCACCTTTAACATTTAAATTCTCTCTAACAAGAAATGCAATTGTAACTTTCTGTATTTTTCCCTCCCTTGCTTAAAGACAGAATCATGGCTGATTTCTTTTATTTTAGTAATTATATAATAACTTTATAAACATAGTCAAGTTCCTAATGGGTCAGTATAGGTTGCTTTATTTAGCCATTATAGATTGTTATGCAGCTAGAACAGTTTCATTATTTAAGTTAATGAATTGTTACTAATTTTTGTAGAGGAAAAATGGTAATAGAATCAGTCATTTTGAAGTAGAAAACAAAGCATGGCTTCCTTTTCATTTTAAGTTTGTGCTTGCTCTAGACTGTTAAACTAGATTCTATTTCTTCATATCTCACCTTAAAGGACTTTCACTTCACTCATGTAACTGAGTGAAGCTTGTAGAGGTTGACAAGTGTGAGTACAACAATAAAAATGGACTTCCCAAAGTATTTAACAGCCTGTGTTCAGTAGGAATTTCTTGAGGGCATTAGAAGATACTGTTAATGACAGGGAACTATTTCTTTTGTGTATATTATCCTAAATGGTAAAAACAAAGTTATTGATTTTTTTCTCCTAGATTATTTGACTAGAAAATTTGAGGTGACTTTATACTTTTATTTAATGGAAAGTTGAATTTCACTATTAGGGCTAATAACATAATATTTAAGTTGATATAATTTAAATAATAGCTGCTATTTTTAAGTACTTACTAGTGTCAGGCACTGTTCTCTCTGTTGCTCATTATTTTGCCTTATAATAGTTTTTACTTAAGAGTTTTAATATTGAACTAAAAATATATATTTTTGGCAATAGATACAATTATCAGAAAGAATCCTAAATGTCTGATTTCTGAAGCTCTAACTAAGCAACTTAAAAAACCTTTAATTTGGAAATGCATGGTTTAAAAAACTTAGTACTTCCTACTCAATTCCATTGATTACTGACACTTTTACATTGCATCTTTCTCTATTAAACTTAACCTTTCTCCTCCCACTCTACCTTTCAGTGTCAGTACTTATTATCAGCAGACTTTGCAACAATATTTTTTTTTATTTGACTTACTGTTAGTTTTGATCACTTTTACTTTTTGCTGACAAATACAAAAATATGTCCCTTTTGAATAGACATATCCCTACTCAGGTTTCTGGATGGTTTATTTCTGGGCTTTTACTATGTGAAAAATGTTTCATTTTTGTTTTCCTAAGAATCTTCGGTGCAAATTATCTGTCTCATTTCCATAGGACCGGATTTTAAAATTCTATGCACAGACATTTACTCTTTCACCATTACATATGACCAAGGAAATTTACACAAGCTTAGGTATGTTTATTACATCATTTAAAAATGTTTTCTATTTTATGTGTAATTAAGAGAAGTACATAGTAAATAACTTTTCAGAAAGCACTGCCAATGAATGGTATAATAGTTTTATATTTTTACTTTTTCTTTTCAGCTAAATATTTGGAGTTATACTTTCTTTCTAGAGAAAATCATATTCCAACTCTTTCAACTGGTATAGATATAACCAATCCTAATGTGATCCGCTTACTTAGAAAGGTATCTGTTTACTTGAATATGTTTATTTTAAGTAGTTCTATATGTAAGAATTCTAATTTTTTGAGAAACATACTCCTTTGTAGGTTCGTCTTCTAAATGAGTATCAGAAAGAGGTTCCATCTTTCTGGATTCGTCACTCAGAGAAGTAAGTCCCCAAATTTATGCGAATGTAAAACATAGAAGTATTATCTCCCCTCAGACATGTCAAAGAGAAAGACTAGACAGTCTTTATGACTCACATGATTTAAAGGGTAGAATGTAGTTATTTTTTTAAGCTTGTCAGGTTTTGTATTGAGCTATGTGAATGACTCTGTACAATTACCATTTTATGTCTGTTACAACAACAAGGTAAAAGTGGGATGTTGTAGTCTTAGGTTGTCTTTGCTACTTTGGACACGTTCCTTAAATGTTTTTTAAAATTTTTCCGTTCACCTTTAAAATTTCTAAAAAGGTTGTAAGAACATCTGTGAAACTGAAAAAGAAAGTAACATTTAGAGAGAGGTATTGAAGTAGAAAGAACATAATACTTAAAACATAAAAATTGAGTGTGAATTCTGCCTCTGCCACTTATTAAAATATCAAAATGTTTTTAAAGATTATATTCTACTTTATCATTCTGAAAGTCTAAAATATATTACGAATACTATATAATTTATATGTACACATATAAGTGTATGCATGTGTATGTGTGTTTATAAATACATATATAAATAAATATGCATATTTATCTACATATTTATACACACACATATATATGTATATATATAAATAAAATCTTTGTGTTTTTCTAAAATCACTTGTTCTTTCCTAAACTTTAAGGTATATGGAAGAAATTGTGGAGAGTACTTTGTCCTTGTTATCAGTTAAACATGATCAAAGCCATCTTCTTTCACAAAAGATTTTGGATCCTATCTACTTTTTTGCATTGGTTGATACTAAGGCTGTATGGTTTAAAAAATGGATGGTAAGAAAAACTAGATTTTTTTTATTATTTTAAAGAATAGCTAATGTTTGAGCTTTTACTGTGTGCTAATAGTTCTAATCACTTTTAAATGTGTTAACTAATCTAAAAATCTGTGAGGTAGGTGGTATTACTACCCCATTTTTGAGAAGTAAAAACTGAGGCATGGAGAAGTTAACTTGTCTAAGTTTGTTTACCTAGTAGGTGGCAGAGTTGGAATAGGATTTTAAGTTATAGTTTATTTGAATCTACTTAAGATGAATGACATATCCAGAATCTAATTTTCTTTAGTTTAAAAGCTTCAAAATTTTCAAATAGATGTGGGTAGGACATAAGAACTTGATGCTTCTTTTTCCTGGGTTTGAGAGATGTCTAAATTATTGCTTTGCTTGCCTCTTGCTGAACCTGAAGTTGGTGGAATATGTTTAATGCCTAATTCTAGCAGTTTCTATTAGAGCTCATCACAGTTTTGGAACTGAAATTTATATTAAGAGTAACAATATAAATTAAATATAATTTTATATATAATAATTTAATTTTAATAATATAATTTTATATAATACATAATACAGTAATTTATATATAATAAAGCAAATATAATTAATATAAATATAAATTCATATTGTAACTCCCCTCAACCACTGTAGAATACTTTAAGACAATGTCTAACAGTAGTACCAGTTGTGCTGGTTTCTGTGGTTACATCTTTGTTTCTCTCAGCCTGTCTCGTGGGTTTTAGGTATCTATTACAGCAAAACAATGGCATATTTACTTGTTGCTCAGTTTGTTCAGCACAGTTGGAATATTATCTAGCATATCATATTTTTTGCCTTTTTGTTATCTAAACTCTATGATAAGTGCCTGATTACTTAGATGCACAATTCTATCACCAGTGCTTAACCCTCATATAGCCTGCATAGTAGTGTTCAATGAATATTTGCTCAGTTTAAGTTAACTTGAACTCTTTGTTCCTCACATCTAAAACATTCTCAATTTTTCTCTATTATCAGATTATAACTTTATTGAAGAAAATGTGCAAAAAATGTAAAAGAACTGATATTTTTCTAATTATACAACACAAAACATAATACTCTTAAATTTTTGGTTTATGTAGGTATATTTTTATAAATAGTTTTATATTCATCTGTTTAGATATTTTTAACAAAAATGAAATCATATTCTTCTGTTTTAAATTTTTTTAAGTTAACATTTTTGATTGCCAGTAATTGATTCTTAAGAGAATGAGGCAGCTCACAAGAAAACTAAGTGATAAAAAATGGTTAAAAATCAGATCTCTGCTGAGCATAGTGATGCACATTTGTAATTCCAGTAATTGGGAGGCTAAGAGAGGAGGATCACAAATTTGAGGTCAGCTTATAATAATTTAGTGAGACCTTGTTTCAAAATAAAAAAGGACTGGGGGTGTATTTCAGAGGTAGAATACCCCTGGATTCAATCTCCAGTAAACACACACACACACACACACACACACACACACACACACACTCATATCCCCAAGTGTTTCCTAGTATTAATGAAAATTTTTCACCTACTCTTACATTCTTTGGATCTGTGGCAGTGATTAAAAACTTTTTTTAAAGGGTTGGATAAAATAATTTTTTTCTGGCTTTATGTGCTCTATAGTCTGTTGCAACCTTTCAACCTAATTGTTGTACCTTCAAAGCATCCCTAGACAATATGTAAATGAATGAGCTTGTCTGTGTTTCATTATAACTTGTTTATAAAGTCAGATGGTAGGCTTAATTTGGTCCAAGGCTGGTAGTTTGCCAACCCATGTCTAATGAAGGTGCTCTGAGGATTCCTTTTTAGAAAATGGTCTATATTAAAAATATTTTAAGTTTACATCAGTATATTTACCTTATTAAAGCTAAGGACAAGCCAAGTGTGGTGGTGCATCCATGTAATACCAGTATTTGGTAGGTTGAGACAGGAGGATCACAGGTCCAGCCTTTGCAACATAGTGAGACTTTCAGCAACCTATTGAGACCCTGTTTCAAAAACAAAAATAAAAAGGGTTAAGGTATAGCTCAGATAGAAACCCCTGGATTCAATCCCCAATATTACAAAATGAAAAAAAAAGAAGAATAATTAAAAAAGAGGGGTATTGTGTATAACATTTTTATTGTTTTTAGGTAACAATAAAGAAACTTCATTTTAAACACTAATAATAACTAATAATTTACTCAGTTTTCCTTGACTATGTAGTATATGTGCTTTAATCTCATCTATAGAGATAATTAAGCTCTAAGGAGAGAATTTAAGCATTTTTTGTGACACCTTCAGTTATTTTAAAATGTTAGTGGTAGAAGGTGATGCATTTGAACCTTGGTAAATTTTTGCACATGTAGATGATATAGATCTTCTTCAGTATAAAATTTGTGATTTTTTTCCTTCCACTTCTGTATTTTTTCTTTTAGGTTCTATCTTATGCTGGTAGTTAGGTATGCTTTTTTGGTGGTGATTTTAAACTTAGCATGGATATTGGACACAATTAATGTATAGAATGTCTTATTTTTTTTTAACTCGCCTATCACTAAATAACTCAAAAGTTTTTTTTATATCATTTTCATTCCTGTGATTACTGTTCTCCTAACACAATGCGCATAGAAAATCCTGCTTGGCATTGATTACAATAATTTAAGCCTAAGCTACTGTACAATTTATGATGGTATTGGTGATGATGCAAGCAAAAAAATTTGAATGACATCGCTTGAGTCTTAAATACCATTTTTTTTAAATTTTAGCATGCATATTACAGCAGAACTACAGTACTAAGACTTCTTGAAAAGAAATATAAATCTATGGTAAGTCTGTATTCTCTTTTTGTGTTGAGAAATAACATCACAGAAATATGATATAATATCTCAAATATGTGAAGTTGAGTGAGAATGATTAATATTGGATGATGAAGCAGTTCTCCTTTTATATAACCTTAAATTACATCTTCTGAAACATAAAAGGATAAAAGTAGACTTAAAATGCAGTCATCATAACAATTAGGAAATATGTAACTACATAGTAAATTGGGCTGCAATAAATAATAAGCTAGTTTGAGCCAATACATATTTTTAAGTATTACATGTAGTTTGATTCAGATCAGGCATCAATAAGGGAATTACTTCTACAAAATATACTCAGTTTTTATTGAAACATATGAAAATACAGAATGATAAATGCTTTTGCATTTGCAAAAACCGGTTTGATTTATACAAAGTATAGACTAATACTATAAAATATAAGTTGGGTGTGGTGGTGCACACTTGTAATCCCAGTACTTGAGAGGCTGAGACAGGAAGATTGTAGGTTTACCACCAGCCTCACTTACTTAATGAGGCCCTCTGAAACTTAGTGAGACCCTGTTTCAAAATAAAAAATAAAAAATAGGGCTCGGGGTGTAGCTGGGAGGTAGAATGCCCTTGGGCTCAATCCCTAGTACCAAAAAAACCAAAAAAACAAAAAAACCCCCCAAAAAACAAAAAAATCAACTAATCAGCAATACTAATAAATAATAATTGATAAACATGAAATTTATTAAAACATTTAAGTTTTACTAATAAAACTTTGGGTCAATAAATATGGTTTATATAGTTAGGTAGAACTTTGAATTTAGAAATTAGGTTAAGGAAAAATTCCTGGAATTTTGACTTTTTAGGTGAGTGTAGTAGAGCATAAAATGAAAGAAGAAGAACAGTAATTATTTTGTGTTTGAGAATCAAGGAAATTGAACCGAAGGAGAGAGGGATATTGAATAGTGGGACGGGAATTTATTTGTAGAGGTAAAATCCACTTAAAAGTTTTTAGAAAAAATGAATTGAATAAAGCCTTTCTACATTTCATTTCTCTCCCATTCCCATTTAAATGAAAAGTTGTCATTGTCATATAAGTATAGACTGATCCTGCTAGAATAAGGGGGGGAGGAGTGAAAAAAACAAAGAATAGAATGGATTATCTCCCCATGGCTTATAACTTTCTGTTGTGCTTAGGGTCCCAGTAGAAGCATTTAAAGTGTTTCTTATAGATTAACTCTTAAAATCTTAGATTAGCTTTTAAAATGTTTCTTATTGGAAAAGTTAACCATATAAGTGAATTTTTAGCCTGCAAGTAGAATTATGTCATTATAAATCACTTCAATATTTTATTAACTTAGTAAAAAACATTTTCATATATATATTGGATCAAACTTGCCTGAGACTTCATCTTAAACTTCATTTTCTCCAAGAAGCTTTCTGAAATCTATAAAATATCAAAAGGTTCTTTATGGTATACTTATTTTTTGAAGTGAATTTGTTCTTACTTTTGGAAATAAACAGTAAGAAAAGTGTATACAAGATCCATTTATTTCCATTTTCTTTCCAGAGTGGAAGTCAAATTGTACATCTATAGTAGACATTTTAGTGCACTCCATGAATTTGACTTTCTGTTCTGTAAGAGATCCTTTCATTAGGACTTTAATCAGAGCAGCTTGTTAGTGTGATAACCTGCTAAGCATCTCCTCTAGTTTCTCATCAGTGCTATTTTATGACATTTTCTTCAGTGGTAATGGAATATCTACTCTTTCCAATGTTGCCACTAGCCATGTATTGGTACTGAAAACCTGAAATGTGAATAGAAAACTGAAAAACTGAATTATAAGTTTTACTTAGTTTTAATTAAGTAGTCATGTAGTCAATGACCAGTGTATTTGATGATGCAGTTTTATTCTGAGTCTTACGTTCATGACAGCATTACATGGTAGCATTAAGGCATCAAATAATTTATATGTTGTCAGTTATTAATAGAAATTAAGAGACTCTTTGTTTCCATAGTATTGCAGTCATGAACTAGTTAAAAAACTATTATTAGTATAAATATTTAACTTTTTATTTTTAACAATTTAATTCATTGTCCAGATACCCTTAAAGAAATAGCTTCTGAAATGGCTTTGTGTGGAACCATTTTTCTTACTCTCTGAAAGTCATTTTAAAAAAATGACTTGAAAGATAGGCTAAATTCTCCCTTGTTTTTTCCTTATCCTGTATATTTATCGTGGTTTTTTTATTTTTATTTTTTTTCTTTCTGTCCTGTCTTAGGGCTAAGAATGAGATAAACTGTGATATATATTTGACAGTTTAGGGCAGTAAGTATTAAATAAAATTTTTAGTTTTACAGCAATTTTTTGCCTATCTTCTTGAAGATTAGGAAAATCATTTGTTAAACTCGCAACTTGACTCTTCAGTGTTCAAATTCAACTACTCTAGGTTAGCTTTCTTTTTTTTTGCGGTACTGAGGATTGAACTCAGGGGCATTCTACCTCCAAGCTATACCCCCAGCCCTATTTTTTATTCTTTATTTTGAAACAGGGTCTCACTAAGTTGCAGAGAGCCTCACTAAGTAGCTGAGGCTGGCCGTGGACCCGGATCCTCCGGTCTCAGCCTCTCAAATGCTGGAATTATAAGCGTATGCCACCACGCTCGGCTCCTAGGTTAGCTTACTACTCCTGCAATTTGATGCAATATTATATAATGTGATTGTTTCTGTCATGAGGGTTTTCCTTTTCTTGTGATTATTGCTTTTTCTTAAATAGAGGATAACATGAGTGGATTAATGTTTTTGAGATAAACAACATAATAGGAAGAAAACATTTGCTGGTGAAGATAATAATTTTGAGGTTTGGTAGATGTGGTCATTGAGTTTGAAACTCAGATCTATAGAAGGCATGGCTCTGGATCTTTGAAATTGATTTAGACAATATGTATATATATGGAGGAAGGCTTTTCAGGAAATCTCCCAGATATGATGATTTGCTCGAAGGATTCATTGGACTCAGCATATAGTGATACTTCAGCTATCATTTTTACAGTGAAAGGCTATAAAATAAAATCAGCAAAGAAAAGTTAAGTTTGATGAAGTCTGGAGGAAATGAAAATATAATCTTCTGTCTGTTTTCCCCTGGAATCACATAGGACATGCTTAATTCCTCAAGCATTAAATTGTGTCAATCTGCATGAAATGTTATGTATGTTGACGTTCATTAGAGACTCAGAGCAAAGTTTATTTTATTGGAGTCTGATCATGTAGGCACTCTCTATTTAACACATGCATGATCTTAGACTCTGAGAAGGAAAGGAGATGTTCAGCATAAACCACATTATTTTTTACAGTTGAATTATAGTGAAAACCCTCTCATCAATTCTCAAAATGCTCTTGAACGCTAAGTTCCCAGATACTATCAAAGTCTAATCTTGAAAGTGGCCCTTTCTAAAGATGTTATACCATGGTAAGTTTTCTGTATACAACCGAGGCCATAACAGTGAATGAGATGGGGAAATCCATTTATTCCTGAATATCACAATTGTGAACCTGCCTTTATCCAGACAGGGTATTCATTTTTTTTTTCCATCTAAAGATTAGTGTTTCTTCCACTATGGTCCATCTTGTTCCTCTCTCTTAGGTACATTATTCTATCAGCTATTCTCTTTATCTCTTCTATAGTCAAAATCTTATTTTACATTGGTTATCCATCTAAGAATACCTAGTCATGACTATACCCTTCCAGCCAGAAAAAAAGTTTGGTCTTTGTTCTAAGTCTCTTATACCAACTATTGTGCTCGCTCCCTCCTCCTCCTCCTCCTCCTCCTCTTCTTCTTCTTCTTCTTCTTCTTCTTCTTGGCTAACCTTTCTGAAAATGAAAATTATACTAGATACCATTGCTTTATCAGTCCATATCTCACTGGTGGCTCCAGTTGTGTTTGGAAATTAGAATTAAAGGGCAGCTATAAGAAGAAGGTAGGTTCTGGGAAGAGAGAAGCTTTGAAAGTTTTGCTAGTGGAGAGTGGGAGAAGGAGTTAGAATGGAGACTCACAGGAGAATCATTTGGTATAGTAGGGTTGAGAGCACTTTTTAATTGTTACACAGTTCTTTGAATTTTGAGATTTTTCTTTTTCATTTTTTTGAAATTGTAGTATTTGAGATGGAGACAAAGGCTTGAATAAGTTGATATTTTGCTGGCCAGGTATGAAGAAGAGACTCCAGGACAAGGGAACGTGACAAGAAAGTTAAAGTCCTGGGTAGAGAATGTTGTATATTTCACTAAAATGTAAAATACGTTTGTTTCTGTTCTTGGACACCAACATTATAACAGTATTATATCTGTTGGCTCACAAATATTGTCAGTGCTCCACCAAATGATACTATAGTTAAAATGTAACTAGGGAGACTGAATTTCAGTGTCTGAAAAGGTAGTATTCGAAATACACTCTAAAATATTTCTCTCTAGAATTTTTCTTTTTTTTTTTTGCGGTAATAGGGATTGAACTCAGGGGCATTCTACCTCCGAGCTATACCCCCAGCCCTATTTTTTATTCTTTATTTTGAAACTGAGTCTCACTAAGTTGCGGAGTGCCTCACTAGGTAGCTGAGGCTGGCCGCGAACCTGGATCCTCCGGTCTCAGCCTCCCGAATGCTGGGATTACAAGCATGCACCACCACGCCCGGCTTCTCTCTAGAATTTGTACAGCTTTGACTCATTTTTTTAAAGTCTTAGACTTAAAGACTACAAATTTATGGAATTAATAAGTCATTATTTTATTAGATAACTACAGCTGTTCAGCAATGTGTTCAGTACTTGGAATTGTGTGAGACTATGAAAAGTGAAGAGATTTTGGAACATTCAAAGCATCCTGGTGAGTATTAGTTTCTTTATTATACACAACACATTAAAATGGTTAATTTCATTGATAGAAATAGCTTAGTGATGACTTATTTTGAGTAGCTGTTAGTAGCATTATAGATTAGATTATTTTTGCCAATGATTTAACATTTAATAAATTTACTAGTTGCAATATAGTTACTCTTAATTATACTATATGCATTTCTTTAATTTATATGAGCTGTATTTTTCTAATTTGTTATACTTCAATAACATATGGTCCCT
This sequence comes from Graphiurus murinus, assembly GCA_004027655.1. Taxonomy (NCBI): domain Eukaryota; kingdom Metazoa; phylum Chordata; class Mammalia; order Rodentia; family Gliridae; genus Graphiurus; species Graphiurus murinus. The sequence continues at coordinate 17,381 of PVLC010021321.1, forward strand.
TCTGCTGGTGTCATTCATTTAACCAAATTTATATATATTAGTGGGAGGACATTTGATAAAACGTTTTTATTATTGTATACCCATCCTGCCCTGTACTCCTATTTATCCTGTCTGACCTAAAACATCTGAGATGCTTCAAAATCTTGCCCTTATTTCTCTATCTGATCTCTTCTTTATATATAATCTCTTTTTTATATATTTTCTAACCTCAATTGCTCTCTTTATGTTGCTTTGGAATCCTCATAGTTAGTGACTAAAATGAATCTTCCTTTAGATTCTTTTACATACGAATTCGTATATAGCTTTTAATTTCTATTCCCATTGCTGCATTCAGTAATTACCTACGCTAGATGTTTGTCAGCAGGTGAATGGATAAAGTAAATGGGGTATATGTACAAAATGGAGTTTTACTCAGCCATAAAGAATACCGTGGACACCAAGGTTATAACAATATTATATTTGTTGGCTCACAAATATTTTCAGTGCTCTTCCAAATGATACTATAGTTATAATGCAGGAAGACTGAGCTTCCATGTCTGGAAAGATATTCAAAATACATTCTAAAATCTTTCCTTCTAGCATTTTTATAGCTTTGACTGTAAAAATGTCATTGTTGGAAAGTGGATGGAACTAGAGAACATTATGCTAAGTGAGATCAGCCAATCTCAGGAAGTCAAGGGCTATCTGTTTTCTCTCATGTGTGGATGCTAGAGAAAAAATAGGAAAGAAAAGGGAATTCATGGTAATAAAGAGTGAAACCAGTAGAATAATGGAAGGGTGTTGGGGGAGGGAAGAGGAAAGGGGAAAAAGGAGGCCGGAGGAAGGAAATAGACTAAATAATATTATGTATATATATATGAAGGTATCACTAACAACCTTACTAGTATATATAGGGAGGGAAGAGGAGGAGGATAGCAGAGTGGGATTAGGAGGGAACCACACGAAGAGGTGTATGTGCCATATGAAGGTACTTTTTTTTTTTTTGTAGAAATATGAAAGTTTCAGTTAGGGAAAGATAGAGGACAAAGCAGCTCTTCCCCCAAGGTGGGGGAGCTAAAGGTACCATTTTGAATCTCACTACGATACATAATTATACCAATAAAATTCCAAAATACTATTTATTTTGAAAGAATAAAATTTAAAATGTTCAAAAAGTCTTTCTTCTTTTGAAAAATTCTTGATCTTTTGCTTCCATCTCACAGCTTGCCATGGGAATTTGATCTTTTGTGCTTTGGTTATTTCACATTTGTTTTTCTAAGCAAATAATAAGCTATTTAGAGTATGAAAATATCTTATAATTTATTATATCTGAGTAAATTCTGTAACTCAAAGCAAGCAAAAGGGCCCAAGACCAATAATCGATGAGTTTAAAAGCTAGTGTTTTTTAGTGGAGGAGAAAGTAAAGAAGTCAGAATTTAGTCTTCAAAAGAAGGAAAAGGTACAAAAATTTATTCATTACTTCATCTACAAATTTTTAGATTTTTTTATATTTCTTTATATTAAAAGTTACATCCAGCACCACTTTCCCCTCCTTCTCTACTAGCTGAGCATGGCTTTACCTTCTTCCCTGTCTAGGGGAGATTTCAGGATATTTCTCTGCATTCTTTTGCTATTCCTTTCAAATTTTTTGCTCATTCTTGCCTTCAGTTTTCCAACTATGATCAATTCTCTCTTTTTTTTTCCCCAAGTACTCAGGATATTGAACAGGGAGAATTTGTGACAAAGATTAAAAGTACAAATATATATTTTCTAACCTCAAATCACTTTCTTTATGTTGCTTTGGAATCCTTGTAGATGTTCTTTTTTGATGTTCCATAACAAGCTTTTGCCAGTTTTACCAAGTTACTTGCCTTGTTCTTGCCCACTTCTGTCTCTAGAGGAGTCCTTGCTTCTTACTTCATTAAGAAAATACAAGTTTCCATATATGAGTTATCCAAATGTCCTGCTTCTGTCTATACAGATAAGTGTTTGTTTACCTTTAGCAACATCCCCCTTTCTCTAGCCTATGATCATGAGGTGTCCTGTTTTAGATTGGGCTATTTGTTCTTTTGATTGTTACCTTCTGGGTTTTTTTTTTGGGGGGGGGATGTTTCTTTTAACAGAACCTGGACTTTGCTTTGATTATTACTACACATCCCTTGTTTTGGTGCTTGTTATGGTTTGGAAGTAAAATATCCCTTAGACCTTAAGCTCTGGAGGCAGCTGTGCTCAGAGGTGGGTCGCGGGGTGTGTGACTTTGGGGACTATATGTGTCCCTTGCCTTTTCTCTTGCTCTGTCTGCTTCCTGCCATCCCTCCTTGAGGACATGTCACCCAGGTTCCTGCTTGGCAACTGGCATAAATAGACAGTATATATAGACTGAAATCTCCAGACCCCTAAGCAAATAAATCTTTCTTGTAAGTTTTGCATTGGCAGGTGTTGGATTGCAATAGTGAGAAGGGTGACTGAAACAGTTCTTTCTCAGCAGCTTCTAACCTGCTCACGTTTTTTTTTTTTTTTTGCGGTACTGGGGATTGAACTCAGGGGCATTCTACCTCCGAGCTACACCCTCAGCCCTATTTTTTATTCTTTATTTTGAAAATGGGTCTCAGTAAGTTGTGGAGTGCCTCACTAGGTAGCTGAGGCTGGCCTCGAACCCAGATCCTCCGGTCTCAGCCTCCCGAATGCTGGGATTACAAGCGTGCACCACCACGCCCAGCGTGCTCACATGTTTTGATATAAACAAGTGGAACAAGTTCTGTGCTCCATATGTGCTTTACCTCTCTGTGTCCCCTGAGGGAAGGCTTTGTGAGTATTGTACATTCTCCCAGGCCCCAATTCCTTGCCTCCTATTCACCTTTCAAACACAAATATGAGGCATCTATTACTGCTATTCTATGACCTTCCCATTATAGCTTCTATTCTTTCTTGTCCTCATAACATTTTCCTCCGTTGATTTTTTTCCCTCGTCTTTATATCACCACTTTTTCTTGGATTGCTTCATTCTCAGAGTGAGTTTTTCATGGTGATTTGAAGGACTTTTTTCTTTACACATTTGTACTTATGAAGGTTTTGCCTTTTGCACTTTTTTTCATCTTATTCTTCTTGTGTTCTTTGGGGAAGCCATGCACTGTCATGGTTTTAGTTTTATATATATATATATATATCTATATATATATATATCTATATATATATATATATATATATATATATATATATATATATACATACATACATACATGTACATGGTGACTGAATATTCAAGTCTACATCCCTTTCTTGAATTTCAGATCTATTCACTTTTATCTTTCTTAGCATTGCTATCTGAATATTACATGTGCACTTCAAAAATTAGAATATCAAGGACTGAAATCCTTGCTTCCCTTTTTGGATTTATTTCTGTCATCATTGGAATTAAGTAGAAGAAATTTTTCCTGCACATATTCAAGTTAGAAGCCTGAATTTTCTTATCTTCTATCATTCTTTCACTGCATATGTATAATCTTGGCTAAGGCATATTGATTCCATTTCCTAAACATTTACTTTATTTGTCTTCTATTTATTATTGCTAATGGTTTCATGCACAGTTCTTAATGGAATTTCTTCTTTCCAACTGTTACTTTCTTTCATCAACTTCTACCCTGCCATCAGAGTCAATTTTCTACAATGCATATTTGATTGTAACTTTCCTCCTGAAAACCCTTTAACATTTTCCTAACGGCCTCTATAATAAAGTCCAAATACTTTCCATGGCCACATCTTCCATGATTTGCCCCTTCTAGCCTCTTGTCTGTCCCACTTGCCCTCCCCATATTCTAGTCATACCATGCTGTTTGCCATACTTTGAATTGGAAGCCATATTTCATGTTTCTTCTTGGTTTTTAACATTAGTGAGTAGTTCAGGATCTTATATAAAATGAATATTCAATAGAACTTGAATGTATGGGTCAGTGAGTGAATAGAGCATATATACATACATATATATATGTATATAGGCAGCTCTCTGTATTTTAGAGATTCTAATTTCATTTGCAAATATGGCTGTAAATATGATCTTTTGTTATATAAGTTGAGCATCCCTTATCTGAAATGCTTGGGACTGGAAGTATTTCAGATTTGAATTTTTCAGATTTTGGAATATTTGCATAGACTTCACCTGTATTGACATTCTTTTTTATATGATTATTAGTGCACTGTAATTATACATTATAATGAAGTGTAGAGTGATAGGCATATGCATGCATACAACATTTGCGGCATTTCCCTCCAGATTCCACCACCCTCCCTTCCCTTTCCTGTACATGTCATTGAGCTTGGCATTGGTAATTTCATATACATACATAACATTATTTAAACTGTTACCTTTTTTAAGTCTCTGTCCCCCCTCCTTCCTCCCTGAAACTTTCTCCACCATTCCATTGGAGTCTGCTGAAGTATCTTTTGTTTCCCAATTTCGATCGAACTTCCATATATGACAGAAAACATACAACTATTTGCTTCCTGAGACTGGCTAATCTCATTTAGCATAATATTCTCAAGTTCCATCAATTTTCTTGCAAATGATATAATTTTGTTCTTTATAGCTGAGTTTAATTCCATTGTGTGCATATACCATAGTTTTGTAATCGATTCATCTGTTGACCAACACCAATACTTAGTTCTGTAATTTGATGGTTGTGAATTGTGCTGCTAGAAATGTGGATATGCATGTATTGCTATAATATTCTGATTTCTGGCTCTCAATTAATAAAATTATAGAGTAACTAATAATTCCTATTGACTTCCTCCCTTAACTGACTTTTGAATCATCTCTTTGATGACAGGTGATAACTCTGACAATCTCCTGGTGTTTATTTTAGAATGAACACTGGATGCATATTATACTTCTTTGAGATTTTATAACTTTATAAGCATTACTTTTTTTTCTCAGATTTAGTGTAAAGGACCTTAGGAAAATATAAGAAAAATAAATATTATTAAAAAATTTCAGCAAAGGGCCTCAGTTATAGACTACCACCTTTTTGTTCAGAAGAGAATGAAACAGATGCTGTAAAGTGCAAGAACATTAAATTTATGTTCTTTTTTGCTTCTCTTAAGGGAACAAACAGAAAATTTTCTACTACTCAGGACAAGAATTACAATATATTTATTTTATTCACTCACTATGCCTTTTAGGAAGATTATTGATCTATAAACAAGGCAGAAAACTATTTCCCATAAAGCTGAAGAATAGAAAGGGTAAGTGCAATTAGGATAAGTGAATATTTTGAGGTATGGTAAGATTTATATGCTACGGCTAATTCAAACTTGGAGATTTGCCATGTCTTTTTAGGACTCTAGTTATATATCTTTTAGTCTTGTGCACCTTGAAGTAATTTTTTCTTTTAATGTTCAGTATGTACTTTTTTCTTCAGGTATATTTTATTTTCTTTCTATTCTTCAGCCTTTAATACTTTTCTCTGCTTTTCAAAAATCCTAGACACGTTATGATTCAGCTCTGGATATAAAGCTAGAAGACTTTATTTAAGTTCTGGCTCTCCTATAAATTTTCTTTGATATTTTGGGTAAATCATTCACCCTAAGTTGTTTCAGTTTCTTAATCTATAAAAATAAAGTAATGATATCAGTGATGCTGGACTTAGAATTTTTATTTATTTATTTTATTTTGCGGTAATGGGATTGACCCCAGTGGCATTCCACCTCTGAGCTATACCCTCAGCCTTATTTATTTATTTTTATTTATTTATTTATTTATTTATTTATTTATTTATTTATTTATTTATTTTTGGGATACAGAGGATTTAACCCAGGGACATTGTACTTCTGAGCTACATCCCCAGACCTATTTCATTATTTTTATTTTGAAATAGAGTCTCCCTAGGTAGATGAGAGTCTCACTACTTGTTGAGGCTATCCTCGAACCTACGATCCTCCTGTCTCAGCTTCCCAAATACTGGGATTACAAGCATGCACCACCATGTCTGACTTATTTTTTAGACTTTGAAACAGGGACTCAGTAAATTGCTGAGGGTCTTGCTAAATTGTTGAGGCTGGCCTTGATCCTGCAATCCTCCTGTTTCAGCCTCCCAAGTACCAGGATTACAGGCATGTGCCAACATGCCCAGTGACTCAGAATTTTTGAGTTCATAGAGACAGGTTTGAGAATATTGTTTCATAAACTTCAAAGTTGATTCTCTTTGTGAGAAGACACTGCCTCATGTGGTTCTCGTAATTCTCACGGTAGTGCCATGCATGCAGTTTTAGGTATCATGTGCATTTAGCAGAAATTTGGCTTTCAATTAAAGAGGTGCCATTTTATAGGAAATTGCTAAACTCTGTATAACAGAAAGACCAACATACACTTCTGATATTTTTTGCAGGTATTAAGTTTATATGCCTATCACCTATAATTCATTTAACATCTATATTGTGGTCTACTAAAAATAACAAGTGATCTCAAAACTAAACTTTAAGAGTTTTGTTCCACTATAATAGCATGGCTCAACATTCACCTCTTAAGTCCCACATGCTATTTCTCCAGAATCTTTTAATGTAAACTATAGCAGGGCTGGTAAACTATAGCCCATGGGCTAAATCTGGTCTGCCATGTGTTTGTACCCTGATGAGATAAGGATGGTTTTTATATTTTTAAATTGTTGAAAAAAATATAGGCTGTTTTATGACGTGAAAAATGTGAAGTTTTATTAGTAAATAGCCGTATATATTCAATGGCTGATTGTTTGTGGCTACTTGAATACTAGTGACAGGCTTTGTGGTTAGGCCACAAAGCCCAAATTATTTGCTATCTGGTTCTTTACAGAAAAAGTTTGCTGACTGCTATTTTGTAGGGCTATATACACAAGTTAGCTGGACCAATAGGCTAAGGTGAATTTTAGGACTCTTGTTTCCAAACCCATTTCCATTTACTTGCCTCTCAAGAATTGAGGACAGTTTGTTGGAACAAGGGAAAAGATTTATTTCGTAAGCCAGCAAGACTGAGAAGATGGTAGGCCAGCATCCTAAAAGATTACTTTAATTGAGCCTAAGTTCAAGTTCCTTGTATCTTTAGATGTGTGTGTGTGGGGGGGGCAGTGAGGGTGGTTAGCTTAGGATTATAGACTTCTAGATATTTTTCTGCTGGTCTGGAACATAGTGTTCCAAAACCTGGTATCTCATGATCTATTGACCTGATGTGTAGTTATGATACCCCTGTAAATCTTGAGACTGTTTTACTTAATCTTATCTTGGTTTCATCAGCCTTGAAAGTGATGCAGGGAGATGAGGGAGATTTCTGTTAAATCAGTCTTGTGCTGTTAATTTTAGACAAACATTCCCTATATGATTAACATGTCTACATGCAGAGTTAAGCAGAAACAATGTGATACAAATGTTATGGTAGCAAAGTAGACAGATACAAGATGAAGCAGAGATACCAAGCTTTGACAGCTGTTTTAATAACCCATTGGATATATGCTCAGGTCCAATTGAAGTAAATATTTTTGAAAAGTGGCCTTGAAGTCCTTGTAAAGTAACTTAGGCAACCATTAATAACTCACATACATGTTATCTTTTAAAGCTAGTGGGAGATTTATAATGTATTACTCAGCTCTGTGACCAGAATTAGTGAGTTTTAAAAGTCATGGCTGTGGTGGTGCACACCTGTAATCCTAGTACTTGGGACAAGAGGATCATAGGTTTAAGACCAGTCTCAGCAACTTAGCAAGGACTTCAGCAACTTAGCAAGACCATATTTCAAAATAAAAAAAAAAATAGGATTAGGGGTGTAGCTCAGAAGGCAGTATGCCCTTGGGTTCAATCCCCAGTACCACAAAAAAATTTACATTTTTTTCTTTGTTTTATTTATAATTGCATAAAACCAAACAGCTATGATAAGATTCATATATCTGTTATAACTTATATTAAGTGATTAGTTAAAAATAAATGGAGAGATTATGCCTTCATACAGTGTTTGTTGCATTGCTTTCTCTGTCATCTTCTAATGTAGTATGTCTAATTTGTTATGGAGTCATCTGTCAGCCCCCTTCTACCCGATTGCATCATAATTCCTATGAAAACTCAATTACATAGGTGGATGAACTCCAGTTAAATTGTTCTAAGTTGTAATAATATGCTATGGATTAATTATTTTTCTATTTCCTTTGTAAAGATTCAATATCCCTTACAGACCTGCTTGTTCTTTTTACCCAACTTATCTATTATTCACCAAGTTGTCCAAAGATGACATCATGTACACATTCAGGTAATTCTTCTATTTTAAATAGAGAAATAAAGTCTAAACATTTAAATATTCTGTTGTCTAAATATTTTCAGTCTGACCTGGTTTGGTAAGTAAGGCTTCATTAAGGCATGGCATAATTCATATAAGAAATTATTTTGGTCCTGAAGTAAACCATGAAATTTAATTTTGTTCATTGATGTCTCTGATCTACTAACCTTTTTATTTAGAATCAATTTTGCTGAGAATTTTAATATTCTTTATTAAGATAAAGATGTTCTCAAGAAATGAGAAACAGTTTGATTGATAGGTACTAATGTATTCTCTTTTTGATATTTTCTGCTCTTTATGCTTCCCAGAATGTTTTGATCAGCTTACGTGTTTCGGCTCACATCCAAACTTCAGTTTTTTTTCCCCATGATCCTCTTTTATAAGAGTAAAGAAAAAATAAAGTGCCCTTCAATGTTCTTTAGTAAAATGTTGTTTGATATTAAATTTGGTTGTCTGGTTTATATAAAAATGTTTTAAACCAGGTATGGTGGCTCACACCTGTAATCCTAGTACTTGGGAGGATGAGACAGGAGGATTGCAGGTTTGAAGCAACTTAGCAAGGTTGTTGGCAAGCTAGCGAGACCTTGTTTCTAAACAAGAAATAAAAATCAAGCTAGAATTGTAGTTTGTAGATAGAATGCCTCTGGATTCAACCCCCAATACCACACACACATGCAAAAAGCTTTACAATCTTAAAATTTTTAAAAAAGATAACATACTTGCAAATAAAGATAATTTTAATTCTTCTTTTCCTATTTGAATTCCTTTGATATCCTTCTCTTGTCTTTTTGCATTGGCAAGAATCTTGAGGATGATGTTGAAAAGGAATGGTGATAGTGGGCATCTTTGTCTTGTTCCTGACTTTAACGGCAGTTTTCTCCCATTCAATATGATGTTGGCTTTGAGTTTACTGGATATTGCCTTAATGATGTTGAGATATGTTCCTTCTCTTCAGATTTTCTGCATGAATGGGTGCTGGATTTGTTTCAAATGTGTTTTCAGCATCTGTTGAGATGATCATGTGATTTTTGTTCTTAGTTCTATTTATGTGGTGAATAACATGTATTGATTTGCGTATGTTGAACCAGCCTTGCATTCCTGGGATGAAACCAACTTGATGTGGATTTGAATGTGCATGGCTAGTTTTTTGTTTAGAATTTTTGCATCTATGTTCATCAATGATATTGGTCTGTGATTTTCTTTCCTTGAGGGATCTTTATTTGATTTTGGTATTAAGGTGATACTGGCCTCACATGAGGAGTTTGGAAGAATTCTATCTCTTTTGATTTCATGGAATAACTTGTGAAGTTACTGGGTTTATTTCCTCTGTAAAAGTTTTGTAGAATTCAGCTGGGAATCCATCTGGACCTGAGCTTTTCTTTGATGGCAGGCTTTTTATTGCTCTTTCTATCTCTTTGCTTGCTGTTGGTTGGTTTAGGTCTATATCTTCTTGGTTCAATTTAGGTAGATTGTATGTATCTAGAAATCTGTTAATTTCTTCCATGTTTTCCAGTTTATTGGAATATAAATTTTCAAAATAGTTTCTGATGATCCTTTGGATTTCCCCACTGTCTGTGGTGATGTCTCCTTTATAATTTCTGAATTTAATTATTTGGTTGATTCTCTCTTTCTTTTGGTTAGATTAGCTACGGGTTTGTCAATCTTGTTAATCTTTTCAAAGAACCAGCTTTTGTTTTGTTGATCCGTTGTATTTTTGTTCTCTGTTCAATTGATTTCTGCTCTGACTTTAATTATCTCCTACCTTCTACTGGCTTTGCTAATTGAGATTTTTTTTTTCGAATTTTGTTGGTGTAATACACTGTAGTGAGATTTAGAGTATATTCATCTATGCACACAACATCTCTTCATGTGGTTTCCTCCTAATCCCATCCCACTAAGGCTAATTGAGATACCTTATCCTTTGAACATTGAGTTATGGGATTTTTGAATTATTGAATTACCTTTGAGGTTGAACCTTCTGGAGAAATAACTAACACATCAAAAGAAGTGCCAGTGCTGGGCATGGTGGTATATGCCTATAATCCCAGTAATTGAGAGCCTGGGATGGAAGGATAACAAGTTCAAGACAAGCCTCAGCACATTAGTGAGACTCTCAGCAACCTAGTGAGACCTTGTTTCAAAAACAAACCCTATAATGTTCTTTATCTTTACCCTAAGGGATCT